>JBAKBP010030011.1:0-26331 GCA_037953745.1 Lithodes maja | reverse complement strand
GTGCGCGCTCAAGCCATTGAGACATCCATGCTATAATCCATGCTATAATCCATCCATCATAAGTAGGCCACAAATCTTGATCCCAATCCGCTGTAATCCAAGAACGGGCTAGAGGAAATGGGCTTTAATTTTCCACACCTATTCCCTGGGTGACCTTAAGGGAGTCCACCTCGCTTTTTTGTTTCTCTCGCTCTCTCTTTGGCTTGTATCCATTCGGTCCCATTCAGCCTACTGTTTAATTAAAGACGTTTACCCTCATCCAGGTTTTAATATTTTCATGGCGAGCATAAGCCACCCAGCATATATATATATTTTTGTTTTGATAGCCAGCTAAATTTGTACATTTTCGATAGAAAAAATTCTCCGGCGAAGCCGGATTTCTCCATACAATGCTGGCTCGCTATTGCTCGCCAGGATCGACACCTGACACCTGAATAGGGATACACGTCTTAAAACAGTTGGCTGAATGGGTCCGAATGGATACAAGCCAGAGAAAGAGAGAAAAAGAGAGAAAGATAAAAAAAAAGCAGGTGACCCCTCTTAACCAATGGTAGAAATATTAGCTTGATTACGCTAGTCGTTTGTGAGTTATAGAGGTGAATGTTCAAGAGTTTTGGCCTAATTATTTGGCACAGGGTATAGTGCTGTTTCTGTATATCTATCTATCTATATATTTATCTATCTATCGATCGATCGAGCATCTCTCTCTGCCTCTACTTATTAACTATGTATCACTCTCCCCCCCCCCCCCTCTCTCTCTCTCTCTCTTTGTTCGAACGCCGACCCGTGGTAATAACGTTCTTGACATTGTACTTGCAACAAAAGAAGAATTAATAGAGAATTTGAATGTTGGTGATGAATTCAGTAACAGCGACCATCGTACGATAACTTTCACTTTAAAGTTTACTAGTAACGAACCAAATAGTAGCATCGAAAAAGTCCCTAATTTCAAGAAAGCAAACTTCCATAAACTTAGAGCTATGTTTAAAGAAACTGACTGGAGCTTTTTAATTAACAATAACGACATAAATACATCTTGGAAGTTATTCGAAACCACTTACCTAAAAGCAGTGCAAGACTGCATACCATCGAAAATACGGCGTCCAGGCCATAATAATAAGCCCAAATGGTGGAAGAAAGATATTTCAAACTGCCTGCTTGCTAAAAAATTTGCTAATGATAGATTAAAATCCTCACAAAATGACGAAGAACGGGTGAAATTTGTAGAGCTACGACGCAAAGCCAAAAAGTTAATTAAGCAAAGTAAAAAGACCTTAGAGTTACATATTGCGAATCAAAGTAAAACAAACCCGAAAGAATTCTATAGTTATATCAGAAAGAAAAAAGTAGTTACTTCAACTGTTGGACCGTTAGTCGATGAAAAAGGAGAATACACCAAAGACGAAGTACAAATGAGTAATGCCCTCAATACCTTCTTTGCATCAGTTTTTACAACAGAAGACCTCAGTGATATCCCTACACCATCGCCGATTCAGATTGATAATTCAGATGTTCTAAGCAATATCACCGTTACAGAGAGAGAAGTATTGAATTGTTTAGATAAACTCAAGGTAAATAAAACGCCAGGACCTGATACAATCTCGCCTAGAGTTCTAAAGGAAGCTAAGAATGAGCTCTCCAAACCACTGACATTACTATTCAATAAATCCTTGCAGTCTGGAACTATGCCTGATCAGTGGAAGCTAGCCAACGTAACACCGATATTAAAAAAGGCAGCAAATCCCTACCCAGTAACTATCGTCCAATTAGCTTAACCTCAGTTGTATGTAAAATGCTAGAAACGGTCATACGAGACAGACTCGTAAATCACTTAGAGGAAAATAACATACTTAAAGATACTCAACACGGCTTTCGTAAAAAACGTTCCTGTTTAACAAACCTCTTAGACTTCTTCCACGATATCCTCAACCTCTACGATGAGAGTAAAGCTGTAGATATTATATATACCTTGATTTTCAAAAGGCCTTTGACAAAGTTCCCCACAAACGTTTACTGCTAAAACTAAAAGCGCATGGAATACAAGACGGTGTGTTGAAATGGATAGAAAATTGGCTCAGCAACAGAAAGCAAAGGGTAGTCATAAACGGTAAGGCATCTAAATGGACCAATGTAAGTAGCGGGGTACCCCAGGGATCGGTACTAGGACCAATTCTCTTTCTAATTTACATCAACGACATAGATGAGGGTCTCACCTGCACAATCTCAAAATTTGCTGACGATACAAAAATTGCAAATAGCGTACTCTCAAAAGAACAAGTTGACGATATGCAACACAATCTAGATAAATTGTCATGTTGGGCCCAAATTTGGCAAATGAGTTTCAATGCGGATAAATGTAAAGTACTACATGTCGGATACCTAAATGAGAAAGCAAACTATTCGATGAATGGCACTCAGCTTAAGAATGTAAACAGAGAAACCGATCTGGGAGTAACAATATCGAGTAACCTAAAACCGAGTCAACAATGTTCAGAAGTTGTTAAGAAGGCAAACAAAATAATTGGCTTTATAGGCAGGTCATTTGAGCATAAATCCAAAGAAGTTATCCTAACCCTTTACAATTCCTTAGTCCGCCCTCTTCTGGAATACCGCGTTCAATCCTGGTGCCCTTATTACCAAAAAGATATAAACAAGCTAGAACGAGTTCAACGTAGAGTTACCAAAATGATACCTAGCCTAAAGAACAAACCATACGAAGAGCGTCTTAGAGAATTAAATCTATTTCCTTTAACCCAGCGCAGATTAAGAGGTGACTTAATTCAAGTGTTCAAAATCATCAAAGGCATCGACAATATGAACTGTAGTAAGTACTTCACTATCGACCAATCTAATTACACGCGGGGAAACGGTTGCAAAATTATTGGTAAATCTTTTAACTCGCACGAATCTAAGAATTTCTTCTTCAATCGAGTTGTCAACTTGTGGAATGGGCTTCCCCGAAACGTTATAGACTGCATCACCGTTGATTCATTTAAACTCCGCCTAGACAAATATCTCTCATCAAACCCGCGACTGACTGCGTTTGTAAATGAATAACTTTATTTTATCCCCTCCTCAGTTACTAACCCATCTGTCCTCTACTAACTTCCTAATCCTGCCACGGACATTAGTTCCAGGGCAGTAATTCCCTTTCCAATGTTCCCTTACCCACTCTAAACCACTGTTTGGACACTTGATTCTCAGTGTTTTGGAGGACAAGCAACCTAGAAGGGTCACTAGATCTGTTGTTGCTTGATTTCCTTTGTACTCTCTCTCTCTCTCTCTCTCTCTCTCTCTCTCTCTCTCTCTCTCTCTCTCTCTCTCTCTCTCTCTCTCATAATAGTGTGAATTTTGAGCTCAACCCAGAGGAATAATGTATTTGGCCCAAAACTGCTGGTACACACACTAGAATGTTTACATACACACTAGCATATTTACACACACACATAGACACACACACACTAGCATATTTACACACACACATAGACACACACACACACTAGCATATTTACACATACACACAAACACACCGTCTCTCTCTCTCTCCTTAACACACATACACCGTTTCTTTCTTATGAACACACACACACACACACACACACACACACACACACACACACACACACACACACACCACTGTCTGTCCTTAACACGCATACACCGTTTCTTTCTTATTAACACACACACACACACATACTGTACACACACACACACACACACACACACACACACACACACACACACACACACACACACACTGTCTTTCTCTCTCCTTAACACTCATTCACCGTCTCTTTGTTATTTAACACACACACACACACACACACACACACACACACACACACACACACACCATTGTCATTGGCTTGATGGAATAATGCTTCCATTATTAAACATCAATATGATTCCCTTTGATGTTAAGAGTCAAAGGCTAGATGAGCTTATCAATGCATCGTAATTACCTTATTATCACTTCAATCACCTTTATACCATAGTCAATCAGGTCATTGTGTTATTATATAGTGTTCGGAATTTCGGTGTGAGTATCCTAGGTTCGAGTCCTTGGAGTACCGCATGTATTCATTACTTTCATTAATTTTACTAGTTAGGTTTATTTGTAAATTAATTGGTGGGTTGGTGAAAATAAATATGAATAATTAATATGGCTGGAGAGATCACCTATATCGCTTCCGGGTTTCCAGGAATTATATGTTTATAATTTCAAAGGGTTTATAGTCGAATATAATAATCACAATCTAATAATCACAATATAATAATCACAATATCATAATCACAATATAATAATCACAATATAATAATCACAATATAATAATCACAATATAATAATCGCAATATAATAATCACAATATAATAATCACAATATAATAATCGCAATATAATAATCACAATATAATAATCACAATATAATAATCACAATATAATAATCGCAATATAATAATCACAATATAATAATCACAATATAATAATCACAATATCGATAAGCTCTGAAAATGATGTTGTTTACTTTAGGGGAGGTTTTTAGTTTGGTCTCTAGATATCCATCAAGCTTAAGATTACAGCCCCTAGACCCCCTTTCAAGTTAAATGTTTACATTTTTCGGTAGAAAAATGTCCCGGCTGAAAGCCGGTTCCTCTTAAATTACAGGCTCGCTATCGCTCGCCAGGATAAAATCGACACCAAAATGGCACGAAAGGTCTTAAATTTGACAGAAATGCTTCGAAAGTTCTTAAAATCGTCAAAATAATGGGGCGAACGTCTTAAAATTAGAAAAGCAATGGGGCTAAACATGAGGGAGAAAGGAGTCAAGAAAAAAATCCCTCAAGTGGAAATCTCCCCTTAATATGCATGTGGTGAAATGTGAGTCGGAATAATTTCCTGGCAACATTATTGCTTCTGCATGGATATTTGTAACTATGTGCAATTCTTATAAAGACGATTATCTCATTTTGGGCTATTACCAAGGAAATTTGTTCAGCTTATGAGAGGTTTTGATTTCTTTATTTATCTTTTTATCCTCTTCTTTTGCATCTCTCTCTCTCTCTCTCTCTCTCTCTCTCTCTCTCTCTCTCTCTCTCGTAACTGAATATTTATCTATGTTAACTGTTTTTTAAGCTTTAATTCAGAGCCTGTATCACACACACACACACACACACACACACACACACACACACACACACACACACACACACACACACAGCCCGTAGCCTAGTAGGTAGCGCTCTCGTCTCACACACGAGGGATCGGGGGTTCAATCCCCCGGCCGGGCGGAGACAAATTGGGCTTGTCTCCTTTCATGTGTTAGCCTCAGTTCACCTAGCTGTAAATAGGTACCTGGAATAAGTGGACGACGTTGTGACGTCCCATCTGGGGTTGGCAAAAATGGTACAAGGCGAGATGGGTATCATATGGTTCACCTAAGCTAACTGGTCAACCTAAGCCTTCGGGTGAGACTGGTACCGTAGTGAGAATGGTACCATACAGATTAACCCTAAGCCTTCGTTTCCAGATGTCGCCAATTGGCTAAAATAAAGACTACACACACATCCACAGCCATTCCAACGATACATAAACACTTAACATGCATTTCACGCAATACATTCCCAGTTAAGGAGGCGCGATAATAATGAGCTTAGCTCGCATTGCGTGGATTCCCCTTGACGAAACAAGCAAAGCAAAGTGAATAACACACACACACACACACATATTTTTAAGGCAAAGTTAGATAATTGTAACTCAGGAAGCGGGACAATACGAGCCTAAAAAGCTCAACTCCTGTATACTACAAATAGGTAAATACAAATAGGTAAATACACACACACACACACACACACACAGCCCGTAGCCTAGTAGGTAGAGCTCTCGTCTCACACACGAGGGGTCGGGGGTTCAATCCCCCGGCCGGGCGGAGACAAATTGGGCTTGTCTCCTTTCATGTGTTAGCCTCAGTTCACCTAGCTGTAAATAGGTACCTGGAATAAGTGGACGACGTTGTGACGTCCCATCTGGGGTTGGCAAAAATGGTACAAGGCGAGATGGGTATCATATGGTTCACCTAAGCTGATGGCTACCTAAGCCTTCGGCGAGACGGTACCGTCTATAGTGAGAATGGTACCATACAGATCCACCCTAAGCCTTCGTTTCCGATGTCGCCAATTGGCTAAAAATACAGACTACACACACATCCACAGCCATTCCAACGATACATATAACACCTACACATATAGGAGGCGGGAAATAACGAGCATGCTCACTCCCGCAATACAACTAGAGTAAGTACAACTAGAGTAAGTACACACACACACACACACACACACACACACATATATATAATCCATTTTGTGTTTTGCCCATCTGATTCCGTATTCATGTGACGGGATTATAATGAAGATGTGAAGCATAAGTTCATGTAAAGCCCTATCTCTGTGCTGCTTCATTTGTTTCGTTATTATTAGGAGAGAAGCTAGAAATTGTATTAAGGGGGGTCACCGTTTTTTTTTTTTATCTTTCTCTCCTTTTCTCTCTTTCCCTGACTTGTATCCATTCGGCCCCATTCAGCCAACTGTTTTAAGACGTTCTTCCCCATCCAAGTGTCGATTTCTTCCTGGAGAGCGATAGCGAGCCAGCATTGTATGGAGAAATCCGGCTTCGTCGGAGCCATTTTTCTATCGAAAAATTTACAAATTTAGCTTGCTGTCAAAACAAATATATATATATATGCTGGCTCGCTACCGCTCGCCAGGAAAATATTGACACCTGGATGGGGTAAACGTCTTAAAACAGTAGGCTGAATGGGCCGAATGGATACAAGCCAAAGAGAGAGGGAGAGAAAGAGAAAACAAGCGAGGTGGGGTCCCTTATAGAGAGATGTATGGCCCTGCGCGTTGTACTTCCTTGTAATACTGTACGGGTATTTTAAGAATCTGGAAATATGAATTCTTAATATTTTTATTGATATTTCTTATTACTTTAAAACTAGAAACTATTGTAACATATTTGTACCGGTATATTTTGATGAGGGTGATGGTAATAATACTAATAAAATAATAATGATAATAATAATATTTATTATCAACTCTGTAAGCAGTCTCTCTCTCGCCACCCTTGACCCCAGAGAGAGAGAGAGAGAGAGGCGAGTATATTACAGTTATGATGGTGATATTGGGGCCCTATGGTACCTCTGGACTGTAGGCGGCTTCACACACACACTCTCTCTCTCTCTCTCTCTCTCTCTCTCTCTCTCTCTCTCTCTCTCTCTCTCTCTCTCTCTCTCTCTCTCAAGTGTTTTAAGATACTAAAAGACTTTAGTAACGTAAATTCTAATAATCTATTTAAGATAGCCAAAGAAGGTTCCACAAGAGGAAACAAATTAAAACTAACAGGCAGGAAAGCGAACCTAGACATAACTAAACAAAAATTCACCCACAGTATTATTAGTGAGTGGAATAAGCTCCCTAATGAAGTTATTGACAGTGACTCAATATACACATTTAAAAAAAGGTTAGACACATCACAGGAAAGTTGGTTTGCAGTAGAAGCAGATCACTGATATGAGAACCTGGCACAAATTAACACGTTTTTAGTTGAAGAGAGCAGGTAAAAATTCCTTCAGGCGATTTCCAAGCCCTGCAAGGTTATTCACTTCTAACTATTTTCATGTACGGCACATTGCCGGAGGGTGGGGAGAGAGAGCCTTCATATTTGCTATCCTTTCCTTCCACTTTCTCTTAGGGTTGCTATTTCTATTAGGATTAAGTCCTGGCCACCTCGCAGGGATCGTAAGATCTGTGTGGCCAGTGTATCTATGTAAATCTATGTAAACAAAATATCTCTCTCTCTCTCTCGCCACCCTTGACCCCAGTTGTGTGAGAGAGAGAGGCAATTAAATTACAGTTATGATGGTGATATTGGTGCCCTATGTTACCTCTGGACTGTAGGCGGCTTCACCCTTTGTGTCTCTCTCTCGCCAACCTTGTGTATATGTGTTACATAGAGTTACATATATACACAGACTGCACAGATCTTGCGGTCCCTACTAGGCAGTCCGGACTTCATGCTAAAATATAATTTACTACAAAGTGGAAGGCAAGGATAGCAAAGCAGAAGGCTCTCTTCCCTCCCACCCACCTCTCCCTCCGACCGTTGGTAGGCATTAAATTATAGTTGAGGAAACAAATCCCCTTTTATAATGAGACAACATTCTACTGGGAAATTCATAGTAAAGAATGAAGTTGAGAAATATTTATACAACTGATGCTTATCCTATTTTATTTTTGTATTTTTAACCTATATTATTCCAACCTCCTCACAATGGACACTGTAGGGGAAGAAGTGTTTTGTGACATCGAGATTCGCCCTCCTGGTTTTTAATTTCATTCCACTTTCCCGAGTTAGTGAACTACTATTGATTTTGAAAAATTAATCTACACCAATTATGTCAAAACCCTTTAATATCTTGAAACACTCGATTAATTGACCTCGCACTCTTATTTTCTTAAGTGAAAACAAATTTAGTTTTTTAAATCTTTCATGATATGATTTATTTGTTAGTGATCAACTTTGTAGCTCTACGCTGCACCTATCTCTCTATCTCTATATCTATCTATCTATCTATCTATCTATCTATCTAACGCTAAAGAAGTGTTCTATAATAAGATAAATCAAAAGATTGTGTGGAGAAGATCTGACAGTAAGACAAGGGAGAACTTTATTGACATTATTGATCTTTTTGAGAAATGTGACAACGAAAATGTAAAATTGCCTAAATTTGTCACTGCTAACTTTGATGGTTTTCCACCATCAAATGGTTTTGATGTGATTGGAGGTTATATCAAGGAGTTAATTGATCAAATTAGTGAACTTAAAGGTTAAGTAAAATCACTGAAAGAGTCACGTATTGAAAATGTTGGATTAGTAGAAGATAACTATATTATTAAGGAAGAACTACTGGAGATAAAGGGGATACTTAAAGATATCAAAGAGGAGTAGAAATAGTGATGTACGGAGAGACAGTATCTTAGTGGAGAATCTTGATAAGTTACTAACCGGCCATGATGACAGTAGTGTTGGACATAACACTATTAGTGCTTATGAGAGGAAGTGGAGGGGTTACTGAAGATGACTGGTGAACCATCCGCTCCACCACTGAGTCAGCAACGTGACAGTCAGTTTGATAGTGTAGCCTCACCTCTACAACTGCCTACCTACAGTGAGGTACTGTGTGAGGAACAGAGCTCACGTGGCACTGCTCCTTCATCGCCTACAACAGGATATAAACAGCAGAAACAGTTTGTTGGAAATGGTGCGATCAGGAAGTCATCTCGTGTTCTCGAACTAGAACATGAGGTAACACGGTCGAAGGAGAAATCTGTTGAGCCCCTGCAGTATATGAGATCCAAGAACAGTGACAGTAAAGGTGAACGAGGAGAAACAGGACGTGGTGTCCTGGATGATGATGGCTTTCAACAAGTTAAGAGTCGGCGCGGTAGGAATGCCTCAGTCCCCCCTACCCAACAGCCGCAAAGAAAAATGGATCAGCAGTGGAAGAGGCCAGCTGGTGTACGAGGAACAAAAAACGTTACTCAATCTAGGTTTAAAGGCTCTGAAAGATCAGGAGATATTTACATTGGGAATGCTGACTGTGACACTAGCGTTGTTGATATTACTAAGTATATATCGGATGAATTTAACATTGAAAGTGTAAAATGCTGTGAGCTTGAATCTAAATTTGAACGAGAATGGAAGTCATTTAAAATAACTGTTGCAATGAGTAAGAGGGATGATTTGTTACTTCCGGAGTGTTGGCCGAACCATGTAATTGTTAGAAAATACTATAAACCTAAACATACATCTTAATGGCTAAGATTGTATCATATAACAGTAATTCTGTAAGAAATAATATTGAGGCAGTA
Organism: Lithodes maja; assembly: GCA_037953745.1. Taxonomy (NCBI): domain Eukaryota; kingdom Metazoa; phylum Arthropoda; class Malacostraca; order Decapoda; family Lithodidae; genus Lithodes; species Lithodes maja. The sequence continues at coordinate 16,402 of JBAKBP010030011.1, read as the reverse complement.
AAGTTATTGACTATGGAATACGATATCATTCTTTTACAAGAAATAATGTTATTGAAAGAAGACTTAAATGTTTTAAGAACAATCAATGATGCATTTGATGCAATCGCATGTGTGGAAGATAGGAGTAACGAAGGCATAGTAGAGGGTCGTCCTTCAAAAGGTGTTGCCATATTATGGAAAAATTCACTTAGTAATAATATTGATTCTGTGTATTGTAATGAAAGAATAATTGGGATTATAATGAAATGTAGAGATGTACAAATATTTATAGTGAATGTATACCTACCTTGTGACAAGCAAGACGAGGACTCCTTAGATGAATTTAGAAATACAATAGCCACTCTTGATAATTTAGAAATACAATAGCCACTCTTGATAATTTTATAGCTGAACAACACTGCAACAATGTCTTAATTGCAGGAGATTTTAATGCTAGTCCAACTAAAGGTAGGTTTTGGAAAGATATTATTAATTTATTTATTAGCAAGTGCTTTATATTTAGTGATGTTGAGGCAATGCAGAATGATTCGTTTACATATTTATGTCCTGCAAAGAATACAACCAGTTGGCTTGATCATATAGCAGTAAGTGAGAGTCTAAACGAAATAATAGATGATATTACTATAAGGTATGATATGGCCCTCTATGATCACTTTCCCCTGGCATGTAAGCTAAACATTGACATATGTAATGTTGGTATAGTAGATGTACACATTGAACCGTCAGAATTCATCGACTGGCAAAAACTGTCTATTGTGGATAATTTACAGTTATATAAATCAAATATTAATCATTATCTAAATGAATTGGATATATCAAGTTTTAATTGCTTGGACTGCAGTGTATATAGATGTAATAATGAACAGCATATCAAGGAATTAAATTTAATTTATAACAGTATAATTAGTTTGTTACTTAATTCATCTTCTTTGTTTAAGAAAGAACCATTAAAAAAGCATAAAGTTATACCAGGTTGGAATGATGAAATTAAGGATTTGCATAAGTTTGCGAGAAGTAAGTTTTTAACTTGGAAGAATAGGGGACGTCCACTTGCAGGAGTTGAGTTAGAAGAAATGAAGGAGTCTAGAAAGGACTTTAGGAATGTATTGAAACAAGTTAAACAAAATGAGTCAAATTAGAACAAATAAGTTAGCTCAATCTCTATCTAATAACAATTTGAAATCATTTTGGAAAGAGGTTAGACAAATAAAGAATAATAAAGTTTTTGTAAGTATGAAAATAGATGGAGAATGTGACCCAAAATGTATTGTAGAGAAATTTTCCAATAAGTTTAAACATGTATATGATGATTGTAAATGTCAGAATGATGATGACTTCATGATAGATAAATTGGTGAAAAATGTACGTGACGGTGAAATATTTGGTTAGGTAAATAGTCATGATGTATCTACAGCAATATCTGACCTCAATTGTGGTATTGGCCCAGATAATATACATTCTTTTCATTTAAAGTATTGCACAAACGAATTGATAGTAGTAATTGCAAAGTTGATTTCTTCTTGTGTTGTACATGGTTGTATGCCTGTAAGAATGAACTTTGGAATTATGGTACCCTTATTGAAAGATAAGTATAAAGATAATACATCACTTGATAATTATAGATCAATTACGTTATCGCCAATATTATTGAAGGTATTTGAATACTGCTTGAAGTACAAAATTTTAAGATATGTTAGTTTAAATGATAGGCAGCATGGATTTAGAGAGAGGTATTCTACTTCTACTGCATGTTTAATTCTCAAGGAAACTATTTTAAGGTACTCCACGGAGGGATCTAATGTTTATTCATGTTTTATTGACCTGACAAAAGCTTTTGATAAGGTGAATCATTTCAAACTTGCAAATAAGCTTTTAAAACTAGGATTACCAAATTTCTTGGTTAATATTTTATTTTACTTTTACAGAAACCAACATGTTGTTGTCAAATTTAAAGATTCAATTTCAACTGAATGGACTATGAAAAATGGAGTGAGACAGGGTGGGGTTTTATCTCCCTTGTTGTTTTCAATTTATATTGATGACTTATTAAGTAAATTATCTGCAAGTAATGTAGGCTGTAGACTAAGTTTACAAGTCAGCAATGTGATCGCCTATGCAGACGATCTTGTAATATTGGCTCCTTCGGTTAGAGGTCTGCAAACATTGATAGATATTATGGATCATGAAATTAAACAACTAGACTTATCTATTAACTGCAAAATCAGTATGTATGATCTTTAAATATAAGTATGGACAGGAAATGAATCCTTTCATATATTTAGACAATAACAAATTAAATATTGTTTCTGAATACAAATATTTGGGTTTTATAATTTATTGTAATCTTAATAATGACGTGGATATGATAAGATGCAGAAATAAGTTTTACAATGAGTTTAATTGTCTTTTAAGAAAGTTTAGCAACACGAGTACTGAAGTATTTTTAAATTTATTTCAAAGCTACTGTTTGAATTTTTATGGCGCTGAACTTTGGTTTAATAATAGAAAATGTTATATACCATTTAAGCAGTTTTCCATTGGATACCACAAGGCAATAAAGAAAATATTGAATATGAAGTACTGGGAGAGCAACCACAGTGCTTGTAGAGAATGTGGATTGATGGTGTTTAGGCATTTGGTTAACTGGATGAAAATAAGATTTGTATATAGAAATCTCATAAAGCCATGTAGTTTTATAGAGAAGAACTTGTATTACATGTTACATAGATCTTTTCTTGTAAAGGATGTTGAAAAAATAATCCTACATGAGCATGGATTTACTAACTTATTGCTAAATTATATCAATGCTATCAGATCAAGAATTGTTTATGTACAGAACACAGAACCAACTATGCGCTAAGGACTTGTAGCTTAATGTAGATTACGTAAATAACTCTGTAAAAAGTGTATGTATATGTCTTTTTATGAAATAAAATTATGACTGACTGACTATCTATCTATCTATCTATCTATCTATCTATCTATCTCCTTCTCTCCTGCCCGTGTCAATTTCCCCAGCCACCGTTCTGGTCTGACAGTTTCCAGTACCGGAATTTAGCCCCCTTCATATCGCGTTTGGGTGTGATCAAGGGAGTACTGAAGCGAAGGTGGGGCAGATACCGTAGACTGAGTGGTAGATAGCTATAGATAGATGGATAATGAGAGAGATGCATATATAGATTTAAATCGATAAGTTTTAAGGGGACATGGGCCGGTTTTCTGGACCACTTTCTCCCTCATGTTTAGGCCCCATTAGTTTTCAGATGTTAAGATGTTTGCCCCATTAGTTAGTCGTGTTTAAGACCTTTCGCCCCATTTCTTCAATATTTAGACCTTTCGTGTTATTTAGGTGTAATTTTTTTCCCTGGCGAACGATAGTGAGCCTGTAATATTGGAAGAATCGGCCTTCGGTCGGGACATTTTTCTACCAAATTTTTTACAAATTAATCTAGAAGGGGGATCTAATGGATGTTTGTTTTAAATTTGATGGAGGTATAGGGAGGAAACTAGAAAAATTATGAATACATGCAAATATCCCCCCAAAAGTAAATCATCCCCCTTAATATTGATTGATAGGCATATGTACGTGTAATGATCCCCCATAAAAGTACTGGAGAGTGTGATTATGATAGATTGATCTATGAATAGACATATTGACTGACGTACAATTTGACTCCCGTCATCTCGTGTTATGGTCGGACGCCTGAGTCCTTAAGTGAAAGATGATGACATATACTAGCGTGTGTATATATATATATAGTCTCTGAAGTCCTATTTTAACTACCGGTAACTAACTTATTTACAGTTTGTTTGCATCATCAACCAATATTCCACAAAACACTATATATATATATATATATATATATATATATATATATATATATATATATATATATATGTTAAAGCGTCGGCTATCATCCTGTTGGTCGATGGTTCGATCCCCACTGAGAGACTAGAAACATTTAGTGGCTCACGTGTATTTGTGATATATTCTCAATATATATATATATATATATATATATACTGTATATACATATATATACAGTATATATATACACGTATATATATATATATATATATATACATACTAGTATTTCACTTGTTAGTAGCTAATGGCATATAGGTCTCGTGAGAGTTAGTTTGCTGAAAACCTTCTGAGTTGGAAGAATATAAAATAAAATAATAAAATATTACGTATATACTGTATACAGTATATATATATATATATATATATATATATATATATATATATATATATATATATATATATATATCTCGCACCTATCTCACCATAGTACCTTGACTAATTATGTTTCTTTCATGGCAAGAGGAATCACAAAATTACCCCCCCCCCTCCCCCACCCACACACACGCTGCCTCTTACATATGTATAACAAAGTTAGCAGTAGCACAAAACCCCGTAAAATGTATCACAAGACCCGTAACTCGCGCCCAACTCCACGCTTGTCAACAGGGGCTTCTTCCACGCATATATTATTACCAACACGGAGGGAGGGCAAAGTTTGGGTCACACGAGATGGCAATTTTTGGCAATAGTTTTCACCCCGTTAGTTTTACAATTTTTGAATGCTTCGCCCCATTGGTTTAGCGATTATATAACGCTTTACCCCATTTTGGTGTCAATATGGTTGGGGATAGTGAAAGCGTGCCTGCAATTAAGGAAGGCCGAGACATTTCTCTACTAAAACAAAATACAAATTTAACATAAAAGGGGATCTGCGTGTTTTTGTTTTTGTTTTTTTATTAAAAGGGGGTCGGGGTGGTTTTTGTATCGATTGAAAGGGGATATGGGTGGTGTTATCTTTTGATTAAAAAGGGATCGGTGTGTGTACTTACTCTAGTTGTATTGCGGGAGTGAGCATGCTCGTTATTTCCCGCCTCCTATATGTGTAGGTGTTATATGTATCGTTGGAATGGCTGTGGATGTGTGTGTAGTCTGTATTTTTAGCCAATTGGCGACATCGGAAACGAAGGCTTAGGGTGGATCTGTATGGTACCATTCTCACTATAGACGGTACCGTCTCGCCCGAAGGCTTAGGTAGCCATCAGCTTTGGTGAACCATATGATACCCATCTCGCCTAGTACCATTTTTGCCAACCCCAGATGGGACGTCACAACGTCGTCCACTTATTCCAGGTACCTATTTACAGCTAGGTGAACTGAGGCCAACACATGAAAGAAGACAAGCCCAATTTGTCTCCGCCCGGCCGGGGGATTGAACCCCCGACCCCTCGTGTGTGAGACGAGAGCGCTACCTACTAGGCTACGGGCTGTGTGTGTGTTACTCAGTTACTTGTTCGTCAAGGGGAATCCACGCAATGCGAGCTAAGCTCATTATTATCGCGCCTCCTTAACTGGGAATGTATTGCGTGAAATGCATGTTAAGTGTTTTATGTACTGTTGGAATGGCTGTGGATGTGTGTGTAGTCTGTATTTAGCCAATTGGCGACAACGGAAACGAAGGCTTAGGGTGGATCTGTATGGTACCATTCTCACTATAGACGGTACCGTCTCGCCCGAAGGCTTAGGTAGCCATCAGCTTAGGTGAACCATATGATACCCATCTCGCCTTGTACCATTTTTGCCAACCCCAGATGGGACGTCACAACGTCGTCCACTTATTCCAGGTACCTATTTACAGCTAGGTGAACTGAGGCTAACACATGAAAGGAGACAAACCCAATTTGTCTCCGCCCGGCCGGGGGATTGAACCCCCGACCCCTCGTGTGTGAGACGAGAGCTCTACCTACTAGGCTACGGGCTGTGTGTATGTGTGTGTGTGTGTGTGTGTGTGTGTGTGTGTGTGTGTGTGTGTGTGTGTTTTGTTTTAGATTGCAAGGAGTATGAGGCGTTATTTTTAGCCCACAGAGCAAACTAAAAACAAATATGCTCGTAAATTGCAAAATTAATTAGAACCACACAAAATAATGCAGAACAACCCCCCCCCCCCAAGACGTCGGATGAGCTAATATTAAGGGGGAGGTAGTCGCTTTTTCTGGACCCCCTTCTCCCTCATGTTTAGCTTATTTGTTTTGAGCTTTTAAGACGTTCGTTCCATTAGTTTGTCGATTTTAAAACCTTTTGCCTCCTTCCTTTGTTAATAGTAAGACCTTTCGTGCCATTTAGGTGTCGATTTTTTTCCTGGCAAGCAATAGCGAGCCTGTCATTTAAGAAACAACCGGCTCAATAATTATTTGTTTCATAATTTTCCAATGTACAGTAAATATATATATATACTATAAATTGAGGCTACCGTAAATATATACCAAATTTCGAATATGCTAGTATCTTAATCTGCCTCAGCCAAAATAGAGTTAAGGGAGCCCACCTCGCTTTTTTTTTTCTCTTTCTATCCCTCCCTCTTTGGCTTTTATCCATTCGGCCCCATTCAGCCTACTGTTTTAAGACGTTTATCCCCATCCAGGTGTCCATATTTTCCCGCGAGCCAGCATACTGTATATATATTTTGGTTTTGACAGCAGGATAAATTTGTAAATTTTTAGATAGAAAAATGTCTCCGGCGAAGCTGGATTTCTCCATACAATGCTGGCTCGCTATCGCTCGCCAGGAAAAAATCGACACCTGGATGGGGATAAACGTCTTAAAACAGTTGGCCGAATGGGGCCGAATGGATACAAGCCAGGGAAAGAGAGAAATGGTGAGAGAGATAAAAACAAAAAAGCCGGTGACCACCCCTTAAGGCCGCCATTTTGTTTCCACATCATCCCTTTGTATTGGGGAAGTGAGAGGGTCCCCGGAATACAACCTTAATATAGTCCATTCATTATAGTTTGGCCATTAAAGGGGGATGGGCCGGTTTTCTGGACCACTTTCGCCCTCATGTCTAGCCCCATTAGTTTTCAGATGTTAATATGTTTGCCCCACTAGTTAGTTGATTTTAAGACCTGTCGCCCCATTTCTTCGTCAATATTTAGACCTTCTGTGCTATTTAGGTGTCGATTTTTTCCCTGGCGAACGATAGTGAGCCTGTAATGTTGGAAGAACCGGCCTTCGGCCGGGACATTTTTCTACCGAAAAATGTACAAATTAATCTAGAAGGGGGATCTAATGGATGCTTTTTTTTTTTTTTAATTTGATGGAGGTCTAGGGAGGAAACTAGAAAAATAATGAATACATGAACACATCGCCCAAACAGTGAACCATCTTCCCTTAACCACTCTTACACAGAAACGGCTAGAGTGATCGAGCTAATACTTCTACCGTTTGGGAAGGGTCAGCCAGGGAATAAGTGTGGTTTGTGGTCTAGATTTTAGCCCAACTTATAATGAATAGACTATAGTATTGCTGGCTGTATTCCGGGGTCCCTCTCACCTTTCCAATGCAATGTTGTGTTGTGGAAACAGAATGGCGGCCTATAATCGATTTCGGCTGCGGTGGCATTTAGCCCGGTTGATCATTAACCATGTATGTATATACTGTATATACCCAGGCACATACCCCGTAGCTGGGGGTGGCCGACTAGAGATTGAGTCCGAACAGAAACATTTAAAACAATAAAGCATATCATTAATAATTGTGGGTTTTTAATAGGTTTTGCATAAATCTAATATACAGTAAATATATATGTATACAATATATATATATATATATATATATATATATATATATATACTTCCATTACTCTTTTGGAATAGAACTTGTGGAACTCCCCCGTTATAAAAATGTTGTATATCCTTCCCTGCCCACACACAGTACTGCCGACAATATAAATCATATCATAAAACTGTTTTGCCAACTTCCTTCTTCTCGTTCAACAATCTCTCTCTCTCTCTCTCTCTCTCTCTCTCTCTCTCTCTCTCTCTCTCTCTCTCTCTCTCTCTCTCTCTCTCTCTCTCTTTATATATATATATATATATTATTGTGTCTTTCTCTACATTATCCATATCTCATTTATAATAAATGTAAGTATGTGTTCGCACTATTCGAGGTAAACCACACCCAATGCGGGTTAACGGGTAGTTCTGATCATGTATCGTTCCAAAAAGGGCAGCACTATGATAATAAACTGTATGGGGATGACATATCGAGGGAGACAGAACAGCTACATTAAAGCTGGTGAGATAAAATATTTTTCAAACGAATTCTGTTTATATTTCCAGTATATTTTATAATAGTTTTGCTAAAGACCATCCCTGGGACCATCTGAGTACCCTTGTAAATCGTCAACGCCATAATTATAGTCTTAAGGGTTTGTGGATATATGGACTGTAATAAGCATATTATAGATACATATGCATCAACTATTTACTAATTTACAAATATCCAACTCGTCTAACATTTCCACTTCTTCTCTCACAGACAAGTGGTACCTGAGCAAGAGAGAGAGAGAGAATGAAGGTTCGAATCCCAGCCACCTGTCCGTAACTACTGATGCATGGTAAGTACAAACAAAATGTCCTGTGTTGCTCTAAACCTGTGTCACTTTCAGATTATATATTTTCGGTTATTCTATTCTGGTAACTTCTAAATACTTTTTTTTTATGATTTCAATAATCAATCATAATCGAAAATCAGTCTATATTAATTTGTTTTTATTTGGCGGAATCTATAATTCATTAGCAGGTAATTATTCGATACTAAACGGAAACATTTAGCTACTTATTTCGCTACAAAATCGACATACCAGCCAAATAAACTAAATAGCATAATTAGCACATGGCTATTTACCCTTGCTGGCAAACAAACAAACAGACAAACATAACACTGATAAAAACTGATACTGGATATAGAGTTACATTTTAGGATGTACAGTTGACCACATAAGTTCTGTTCTTCATCGTGATCTTCTGTATGAAAGTAAAATTAGTATGCATGAATTGCAGGTGTGGCTTCTATAATTATCAGTTGACTAATCTGATGAGTTAACCACTGCATTAAACACTGCACTCATAATTCAATCATGCACATTATATATCCATTAAGATGAACAGATCTAATGTGATCAACTTTACATTATGCATGATACACAAATAATAAACTAAAATCCGGTTGTTCGAAAATTGAGGACCCAAATTGGCGTCCAAATATAAAGGTGACCACTGTCTTTTGGTACATGACCTCCAGGTTGTAGTGGTGGTGATGTTAGACGTGTTTATGTGACTGTTGATTGTGGTGATGGTGATGTTGACATTGATGTTGTTCTTGTTGTTGTTGTCGTAGCTTCCCAGACTGTTTCGCCGAACAGTCCTGAGTCCGGTAGACCGAAGCTGCTCCAGATGCTCGGGCCCCCGAAGGGGCCAGTGTGAGATGAAATATGTCTCTGAGAGGGCAGCGAGGGAGGGGATCATCAGCCAACAAGCTTGCACCCCCGGGCCAATGCCCCCACCGTATGCAGTCCCCCTTGCAGCGCCACCCAATCGGGCGATCTCGCGAACACCTAGAAGGACATATAGTTCAGGAAAATAAACAGACAGACAAAAACGGCTAAGTTTAGGTAGAGGATTATTATGATTTTTCCACCAACCAACTTCACTTCCAAACTCAATTAATGAAATCAACAAATACATGTGGCACTCCAAGGACTCGAACCTAGGATACTCACATCGAAATTCCGCGCACTTATGCATTACGCACTCTGGATAGGACCAGTCCTCACCTCTTTCAACTAACCTCGCGACTAGCTCAATGGTAACGTTCCCACTTGTTACCCAGCAGACCCGGGATCGCCCAGGTTGGTGAATGTTGTTCTTGTTAATATTCTTGCTGTTATTGTCATAATTATTGTTATAGTTTTTGTTGTTGTTGATTGTGCTATTGTTTGTTGTGATTAGCAATAATCGCTAATAATAAACGGTTTATATCGAGCCAGCAGGCAATGTGGCTAAAATTACACAATTCATTAACGTAACTGAACCAGGTGGAACCCAGAGGTGGAGCATCCGCACCTAACCTCCACAACCAGGAAAGGTTTGACAAACCTTACCAGCAGGTAGCGGGATTTGAACCCACGCTACGAGAGTACAGTGACTCGGTGTACTCGGCCACTGTGGCTGATGGTATTAATGATGTTAGTGTTGATGTAGGCGTTGATAATGTTGTTGTTTATATTATTGATGTAGTTAGAGTTTTTGTTATTGTTATTACACTGGTATTGTTGTAGTTATAGTTTTTGTTATTGTTATTACACTGTTATTGTTGTAGTTATTGTTTTTGTTATTGTTATTACACTGTTATTGTTGTAGTTATAGTTTTTGTTATTGTTATTACACTTATTGTTTTTGTTATTATTATTACACTTATTGTTTTTGTTATTGTTATTACACTGTTATTGTTGTAGTTATAGTTTTTGTTATTGTTATTACACTTATTGTTTTTGTTATTATTATTACACTGTTATTGTTTTTGTTATTGTTATTACACTGTTATTGTTGTAGTTATAGTTTTTGTTATTGTTATTACACTTATTGTTTTGTTATTATTATTACACTGTTATTGTTTTTGTTATTGTTATTACACTGTTATTGTTGTAGTTATAGTTTTTGTTATTGTTATTACACTGTTATTGTTTTTGTTATTGTTATTACACTGTTATTGTTTTTGTTATTATCTGAGCCCTGTAAGTTGGTTTACTCTACTAGCCTATATCATCGTTTATGAGGGTGATTGGTATAACTGTTTAATTCTACTGACACGATTTAAATACCACAGGGTTGACTTGTTGTAACTGTTACATGTCACTGAATTAACTTAATGTGATTGATAGATACCGCTAAATTACATAGGTATATCTGCTGCATACCTCATATTTTGTAAGTTTTACATTACATTATTGTTATATATATATATATACAGTATTATAACTTCGCCGTGTAAATTATGTTTAATTTGTCTAATTAATTTGTTGTTTAAAGTATTTGCTTTCTTGTTACCTCTCTCTCTCTCTCTCTCTCTCTCTCTCTCTCTCTCTCTCTCTCTCTCTCTCTCTCTCTCTCTCTCTCTCTCTCTCTCTCTCTCTCTCTCTCTCTCTCCTGTAACAAGAACTACTACAAGGAATGGTATCCGCGTCATGGGTATCCAAATGTCAAGTGTTTTATGTGTTTAAGTGGTGAAAACTTTTTGCTCTTGGAGTGCACATTAGAAGCACACAAGGCACAGGCTGACGAACTGAAGCGAGATAATCTCACACTAAAGGAGACTGTAGGTGTACTTTCGCATCAAAATGTCTTACTAAAAGAGCGAGTAAAGGACATAGAGAGTAAGCAAGTCGACGTTGTTAAAAATCTTCAAAAAGAAAACCCATCCAATGATCTACATCAGACAGTAGTCAACAGGCGTAACAAGAACAAATCCCAAGGGAATGGGAAAGCGACACCAGGTATCCCTATCAAAAACAGATTTGCTGTTCTCGCCGAAAACAATGAACTCGAGGTAACTGACCACGTGAATGGGAATGGGAATGGAAAAGCGACACCAGGTAACCCTATCAAAAACAGATTTGCACACGAGGTAACTGACCACGTGAAAGCAAGCTCGAAAGGCAAGAAAATTCCTGACAGGAAAACAACGAGACCATCAAATCTCGGAGTCAGCGGGAAGGAGAAACTCACCCTAGTCTATGGTGACAGTCTCATGCGAGGTCAAGGAGCTGCCTTTGCCACCAAGAACAGAGGAAAAAGGTCAGTAAAGGTCATTCCAGGCGGTAAAGTCGAACATATCTTGAAAGACATAACTAACTCCGCCATACCAGAGGGCACCTGTGTAGTCGTCAATGTTGGCTCAAATTACTGCTTTGACGGAGGTAAGGCCCCAATTAAGACCATAGAAAAAGATATCGAGAACCTAATTAAAGTCATGAAAAGGAAGACCACGAAATGTGTGGTAAGCGGCGTCATACCCCGGATTAAAACAAGCTCATACGGACAAAATAGAGCCATAGAAATTAACAACGCAGTCAAGGTCATGTGCGAACAAGAGAAGGTACTGTATGTGGACAATTGGACCACCTTTGTAGGGAACTCGTCCCTGTACAGCGGAGATGGCATTCATTTATCAGAAAAAGGCGTTCAGCACATGAGTGACACCCTAAATCAAGCAACCTACATTGCCCATGAAAATAACGCCAGTCAGGACCGAGAGATACCTATGCTAATAGACTCCTCTGAGTATTGACATCGCTACCCCCGGAAAAGCCCTCCCACAACCCCACCCAATCAAACTCCACCCGCACAGTTAAGAGAAATAAATAACCCCGCCCAACCCTTCCAAGTCCATCACAACCATTTAAACGAAACCGTCAACCCCAATGGCCCACAAGTTGCGAAAATTTACCTACCTGAACCACAAAACAAACTAAACAACCCCACCCAACCCCATCCAAGCCAACCCAACCAACTGAATGAATTTGATAACCCGCCGCGGCTTCAAGTCACAACCCCAAACCCATCCCCACCAATAAGAAAAACAAATCCAGCGCATACTGAGAGAAATGATATAAAAATAATATCCATAAATGCCTGCTCAATAAGAAACAAAATAGACGAACTCAAATGTCTGTTATTAAATGAGAAAGTTGACGTTATTTGTATAACAGAAACACATCTGAACCTTAAAAATAAAGATCTACTTCATGAATATCACATAGAGCCATATAATGTTGTTCATAAAGACCGTAACAATGGAAAACAAAGAGGGGGGGTTGCAATGTACGTTGCAACCTACTTAAACCCAGTTGAGGTGACTCTCCCCGAAAGTAATGCAGAAATAGTGTGCGTCAAAATAAATACAAAAAACATGAACTTAAATATCACTACAGCGTACCGACCACCGAGACTAACTGTTGCCGATGATACAATTTTTTATGAAATACTAGAGAAAACCCTTAATTCCGACGAAACAGTTTTACTAGGTGACTATAACCTCCCCCTAATTGACTGGAATATCCTGACCGGAAAAAATGCTGAGTCACGCCTAATGACAAGGTTCATCCAGGACAATTTTTTGACTCAACACGTAAAACAGCCGACGCGAGACAGGAATAAATTAGACCTCGTAATCACTACCCAAGAAAATCTATTATCAAACCTGGATGTAGGTGAACACCTGGCAACGTCCGATCATAAAATCTTAAGAATCAACGTTATAAGCAAATATTCCTCAGTAAAAACAACAGGAATGGTTTCGGACTTCAAAAACGCAAATTATGACGGACTTAAGGAATCGCTATCAAACATACACTCAAACCTCATAAATATAAACGAAGTAAATGAACTATGGGGACATTTTAAGTCTACAATTACAGAAGCGCATAACAATTTGTACCCATGAAACCAAAACGTAATACGAAATCAAGTATGCCCCCTTGGTACAGTAGAGACATTGGCAAGGCAATAAGGAAAAGGAATCAACTCCACAAACTTGTAAAAAATAACACAAACACTGAAGTAATTAAAAACTTGTACAAAAATAGTAGAAGGGAAGTGAAAAAAATAATTAGGGCGAACAAACAAAATTACGAAATGACTATTGCCAGAGAAAGTGCCACAAACCCCCAAAAATTCTACAGTTACGTAAATAAAAATAAACAGATCAAAAGCGGAATCGGACCGCTAATAGAAGATGGTCAGACAATAACAGGTGACACAAACACGGCAAATCTGCTCAACAAATATTTTGGCTCAGTTTTCACAGAAGAAATTATCGATCATACCCTTGAAAATAACACCTCAACTCATGTGATAGGAGATTTCACCATCAGTGTTAGCGAAGTACAAAGCAAATTGAGTAATTTAAATGTAAATAAGACCCCGGGACCCGACATGCTCCACCCGAAAATAATTAAGAATGTTAAGGACGAAATAGCAAAACCCCTGACACAACTATTTAACTTATCATTACTGCAGGGGATTGTACCGAGTGATTGGAAAGATGCGAACATTACGCCGATATACAAGAAGGGTAGCAAGGCCAAAGCGAGTAATTACAGACCAATTAGTCTAACTTCAATTGTAGGAAAAATCATGGAAAAAATCCTTAGAGATAAGATAGTAGATTACCTCGAATCAAACAACCTAATCAAAAATAGTCAACACGGCTTTAGATCAAATAAGTCATGCCTAACAAATTTGATTGCATTTTATAACAAACTATTCACATATAACGACATGACTAAATCACTAGATATAATCTTCTTGGACTTTCAAAAAGCTTTCGACAAGGTGCCTCACCGAAAACTATTGGCTAAACTGGAGAGGATAGGTATCAAAGGTGAAATTCATTCTTGGATAAAAAATTGGCTTACAGACAGAAGACAGAGAGTGGTGATAAATGGAGTGGAATCGGAGTGGGAGCCTGTCACTAGTGGAGTTTCACAGGGTTCAGTCCTTGGACCGGTCCTGTTTCTCATTTACATTAACGATATTGATGTAGGGGTAAACAACACCATTTCCAAATTCGCCGACGATACAAAAATAGGAAATACAGTCCTGAACGAAGATGATAGAAATGCGTTGCAATCTGATTTAAACAAGATATCAGAGTGGTCGAAAAAATGGCAGATGCCCTTCAATGTCGATAAATGTCAGGTGCTGCAGGTTGGTAGCAGAAATATGAAATACAAATACGAAATGAATGGCAAACAAATAAAAACCGCAACGGTAGTAAAAGACCTAGGGGTACTAATATCTGAAAACCTAAAAACTTCCGACCAATGTATAGCAGCTGCAAATAAGGCAAACATAGCATTGGGCTTTATTAAACGAAAATTTACATATAAACATGAAAACGTAATAGTGCCACTGTTCAAAAGTATGGTGAGGCCCCACCTTGAATATGGTGTGCAGTTCTGGTCACCTTATCTGATCAAGGACATTGTAAGACTCGAGTCAGTACAGCGTAGAGCGACGAAGATGATACCCTCATTAAGAAATAAACCATATGAAGAAAGACTTAAACGATTGAACCTGTTCTCATTAAAAAAGAGGAGGTTGAGGGGTCAGCTTATTGAGTGCTTTAAGATACTAAAAGGTTTCGACAAAGTCGATGTAAATGCACTATTCACATTAAACAATACTAATCAAACTCGCGGAAATGGAATGAAATTAAAAACCAAAAACGCAAACCTAGATGTCACAAAGAGTTTCTTCACCTACAGTGTGGCGACAGAGTGGAATAAACTACCAGCGAGAGTGGTGGAGAGCGACACAATAAACGCTTTCAAGGGAAGGCTTGACCTCTATCTGCAGAGGGCTGGGGTGATATGAAAAAAAAAAAAAAAAAAAATGTATGTGTATGTGTGTGCACTGTACAGTATGTATATATATACTGTATATATATGTATATGTGTGTATGTATGTATGTGTATATGTGTGTGTGTGTGTGTATGTGTGTATATGTATGTACCGGTGTGTATATATATATATATATATATATATATATATATATATATATATATATGCATATATACATATATAGTTTGTAAGGCCAGACTGCCTAGTAAGGACCTTGTGGTCTGTGTATCTATGTAGCTCTATGTAGCTCTCTCTCTCTCTCTCTCTCTCTCTCTCTCTCTCTCTCTCTCTCTCTCTCTCTCTCTCTCAAGACGTCTCACGGTCTCACAAACATCCGGCTTGAGTAATGGCGATGGGGAATTTGAGTCAAGCAGGGGAAATGAAAACAACTTGAATTTCACTTTATGGGGAGTTTCTAGGTTAGCTTTAAGATCAGGTATGTATATATCATGTATGTATATATCAGGTATGTATATATCAGGTATGTATATATCAGGTATGTATATATCAGGTATGTATATATCATGTATGTATATATCAGGTATGTATATATCAGGTATGTATATATCAGGTATGTATATATCAGGTATGTATATATCATGTATGTATATATCAGGTATGTATATATCAGGTATGTATATATCAGGTATGTATATATCATGTATGTATATATCAGGTATGTATATATCAGGTATGTATATATCAGGTATGTATATATCAGGTATGTATATATCATGTATGTATATATCAGGTATGTATATATCAGGTATGTATATATCAGGTATGTATATATCAGGTATGTATATATCAGGTATGTATATATCATGTATGTATATATCAGGTATGTATATATCATGTATGTATATATCATGTATGTATATATCAGGTATGTATATATCAGGTATGTATATATCAGGTATGTATATATCATGCATGTATATATCAGGTATGTATATATCAGGTATGTATATATCAGGTATGTATATATCAGGTATGTATATATCAGGTATGTATATATCAGGTATGTATATAATTATCATGTATGTATATATCAGGTATGTATATATCATGTATGTATATATCATGTATGTATATATCATGTATGTATATATCATGTATGTATATATCAGGTATG
>JBAKBP010030010.1:0-26333 GCA_037953745.1 Lithodes maja | reverse complement strand
GTGTATGTTGCCTTTATGGACTTGGAGAAGGCCTATGACAGAGTGGATAGAGAAGGTTTGTGGAAAGTACTTAGAATATACGGAGTAGAGGGCAAGTTGCTGAAAGCAGTGAAGAGCATGTATGAGGGTGCAAAGGCGGCAGTACGTGTGGAGAGTGAGCAGAGCGAGTTCTTTGATCTGAATGTTGGTTTGAAACAGGGGTGTGTGATGTCCCCGTGGTTGTTTACTGTATATATGGATGGAGTTATGAAAGAAATACTATCAAGAGCAGTGGATGTTGGTGTATCGCTGAAAAGGGAGGGAATTGAGTGGAAGCTACCTATACTGCTGTTTGCGGATGATACAGTTCTGATGAGTGATAATGAATGGGAGTTGCAGGGTCTGGTAAATGAGTTTGGAACAGTGTGCGAAAAACGGAATTTGAAGGTAAATACGGGGAAGAGCAAGGTTATGGTCTTCGAAAGGGGTGAAGTCACAGAGTGTGAGGTGAAGCTGAACGGTCAGGCTATGGAGATCGTCAACTCTTTTAAGTATCTGGGCAGTGTGTTGAGTAAAGATGGGACTATGGATGAAGAGGTGCGGGAGAGGGTACAACAGGGGAAGAGGGTTGTAGGAACGCTAAAAGCAGTAACAAGAAATAGGGTGGTCAGTATGGAAGTGAAGAAGTCCTTGCATGACAGTGTGGTAATCCCGACACTGACTTACGGAAGCGAAGCATGGACGTTGGTTGAGAGACTCAGACCAAGAGTAAGAGCAGTGGAAATGAATTACTTAAGGAGTGCGTGCGGAATTACATGGAGGGATAGACAGACTAATGAGGAAGTAAGAAGGAGGTGTGGTGTGGAGGTAGATGTGCTGGAAAGTGTGAAAAGGAACAACTTGAGATGGTTCGGCCATATGGAACGTATGGAAAGCGAGAGAATGACTAAGAGGGTGTACGAGAGCGAGGTGGAGGGACAGAGGGGGAGAGGTAGACCGAATATGAGGTGGAAGGATGGAGTGAGGAACTACATGAATGAAGGCGGTGCTGGTTGGGGGGAGGGGCGTCGACTGACTGGGGACAGAGGTGCATGGGGACGGTTCGTTCGTGGCCACCCCTTCGGGGATCACGGCGTCAGGCAATAGATAGATAGATAGATCCCTAGCTTGTACTCTTTCCAGTCGCTCTATATCTTTCTTGAGTGCTGGAGACCATAATTGAACAGCATAGCCTACTCCAGGAGAGGCAGTATCAGTGTTGTAAAGTGTGAGGACTATTTCCTTATTTCTATACCTAAATTGCCTCTTAATATAGCCCAATAATTTGTTGAGCTTTTTTCTATACTTCAGAGAGAGAGAGAGAGAGAGAGAGAGAGAGAGAGAGAGAGAGAGAGAGAGAGAGAGAGAGAGAGAGAGAGAGAACAAACCCTATCTGTTTAATCTATTGCCAGACGGATTTATTTCAAGGGGATGCCCATGAATTAATCGCCTTCATATTCCGAGGAAATTCATTCGATTTTCTTTGTTTTCAGGGGTGTCTATCCCAAACACCCATACAACTCCAGTACCATATTATACAGTCTACAGCGAGATAGGTATAAAGATATATACATTATTATATGGGTAAATGAAAAACAGAAAGTACTAAAATGTAGGCCACATTTGTTTTCGTTGTATTTTACGTAACTGCCTCCCCCTCACCCCCTTGATCACCATGACTACCAACAACCTTCATGGAGTGACCAAAATGTTATGTACACGCATACATGAACACACACACACACACACACACACACACACACACACACACACACACACATACACATATATAGACACACGCATTCACGGACACGCACATATATAGGGCATGGAGGACAAAATCAGCACCATATACTATATCAGAATATATATATATATATATATATATATATATATATATATATATATATATACATATAGTATATATACAGTATATATATATACTAATACATATACTGCATATGTATATATATATATATATATATATATATATATATAAATATATAAATATAGTATATGGTGCTGATTTTGTCCTCAATGCCCTATATATGTGCGTGTCCGTGAATGCGTGTGTCTATATATGTGTATGTGTGTGTGTGTGTGTGTGTGTGTGTGTGTGTGTGTGTGTGTGTGTGTGTGTGTGTGTACAGTATATTATACTGTACATATATGTATATATACACAATCTAGCAATATTACTAGAGAAGTAATAAAGTTAGTGATGGAATAAATATTAGGAGAAAGTGAGAGAGAAGTGAGAGAGAGTGAGAGAAGTGAGAGAGATGGAAGAGAGAGAAGTAGAGGTTGAATGGCAACAGTTTAAGGAAGGAGTGAAAGCAAGTGCAGAGGTAGTATGCGGCAAAAGGAAAGTAGGAGGCAGAGGTATCAGGAAGGGAAGCGAGTGGTGGAATGATACGGTGAGAAAGGCAGTTGAGGAGAAGAGACAGTGTTTTGAGAGGGTTTTACAGGATGGTAGTGTTGAGGTATGGGAGAGGTACAAGGAGAAAAGGAGAGAGGCAAAACGGAAAATTAGAGAAGCAAAAAAAGATGCAAACGAAAGGTGGGGCCAAAGGCTGAGTGAGAATTTTGAAGAACGAAAGAAGATGTTCTGGAAGGAGGTAAATAAAGTAAGGAAAGGAGGACAAAAGAGGGAAGAGTCAGTGAAAGATGAAAATGGAGAATTACTAGTGGAACCAGTTGAAGTGAGGAAAAGATATGCTGAGTATTTTGAATCTTTGTTAAATACAAGAGATGGAAGAGAAGCAGTGATTGAAGCAGAGGTGGATGGAGATAGGTTACCCAGGCCACCCAGGTGGCAGGGAATGAATGAAAGGATTGAGGAAAATGAGGTGAAAGAAGCAGTGAAACAAATGAGAGCGGGAAAAGCAGAAGGTTTGGATGGTATTGCTGTGGAGTGTATAAAGAAGGGTGGAGATGTGATAATAGATTGGTTGGTGAGACTTTTCAATGTGTGCTTTGTTGTGTCAATGGTACCAATAGACTGGAAGAGTGCATGTATTGTGCCGTTGTACAAGGGGAAGGGAGATCGGCAGGAGTGTTCAAGTTATAGAGGTATTAGTTTATTGTCAGTGGTTGGAAAGCTGTATGGCAGGGTGTTGATAGAGAGGATAATAAAGTGTACGGAAGTTGCAATAGGAGAAGAACAGTGCGGTTTTAGGAGGGGAAGAGGGTGCATGGATCAGATGTTTGCAGTAAGACAGTTATGCGAGAAGTATTTAGAGAAGCATAAGGAGATATTTTGGGCTTTTATGGACTTGGAAAAAGCATATGATCGTGTGGACCGTGAAGCAATGTGGAAGGTGTTAAGGATTTATGAAATAGGAGGAAATTTGTTAGAAGCAGTTAAGAGTTTTTATGAAGGGAGCAGAGCATGTGTGAGAGTAGGAAATGGTGAGTTGAGTGAATGGTTTGAGGTAAAGGTAGGTTTGCGACAGGGTTGTGTAATGTCACCATGGCTGTTTAATATGTTTATGGATGGTGTGGTGAGGGAGGTGAAAAGGAGAACTATGGGAAGAGGATTGGGTTTAGTAGGAAAGAATGGTAGAGATTGGGAGTTGAATCAGTTGCTGTTCGCTGATGACACAGCATTGGTGGCGGATTCTGATGAGAAACTGCAGCGGGTAGTCAAAGAGTTTGGTGTGGTTTGTGGAAGGAGGAAACTGAAGGTGAACGTCAATAAAAGTAAAGTAATGGTGTGTAATAGGGGAGAGCATAGGGTGAATATAGATGTGAGGCTGGATGGGGAAATATTGGAACAAGTAGAGTGTTTTAAATATCTAGGAGGAACGATAAGCAGGAGTGGAGGTATGGAAATGGAGGTAAAACAGAGAGTGTGTGAAGGAAGGAAGGTTTTCGGAGCAATGGGAAGTATGTGGAAGACGAGAAATCTCGGAGTGAAAGTAAAAAGTGCACTGTATCAAGGAATTGTTGTGCCAACAGTGATGTATGGGGCTGAGACATGGACTCTGAAGAAAAAGGAGAAAAGAGGGCTGGATGTGATGGAGATGAGCTGCTTGAGGAGTATGTGTGGAGTTACTCGTAGAGACAGATTGAGGAATGAAGAGATACGTAGGAGAGTGGGGCAGCAGGAACATTTGTCAGCCAGAGTGGACAGAAGGGTGCTGAGCTGGTATGGTCATGTTGAACGAATGGGAGATGAAAGGCTTACAAAGAGAATATGTGAGTCAGGTACAAGGGGAGATAGAAGGGCAGGAAGACCCCCATTGAGATGGAGAGACTGTGTAAGAAAGGCTTTGGATGATAGAGGAATGACTATAGATCAGGCAGGGGAAGTGGTGGTGGACAGGAGTGAATGGAGAATGCTTGTGAATAGTTGATGAACACGTGGTCATTTGGAGTAAGGGGTCGGGCGCAAGTTCGACTAGATAATAGTCCATCAGGCGCCTGGCCCGGGGGGACGATTAATATGAAGGGTGTGCCTGGAAGTGTGGTGGGAGGGCTTGTGGCTTTGGCTCCGCTGCATGTCTGCCTGCCGAGATCGGAACCTCTCCGGGTGGTCAGGGGCTGGGGGAGTGCTGGAGCGACCTTGGTAACCCTGGTCTCTGGGTCTTCTCCTGGGTGACCTGGATGTGTGTGAGTTTGTGTTTTTTATCTGTGTTTATTTTTTGTTTTATGTTGTTTTTGTGTTTTCCCTGTTCTTGCTCTGTCTTGAGTCGGCTACCCCCAAAATGGGGATTGGGCCTGAGCATATAGATAGATAGATAGATAGATAGATAGGTTAATCATTCTGTTCCATAGCAATAAGTATACATTAACCCTTCCAACCCCGCATTACCGAGGTAATCCTATCGGGCATGGAGGCATGCATTCCATTTTCTTTCTCTCAGACTAATGCAAACAAAATCTTGGTTTACTCACGCTTGTTCTACTGCTGTCCACAACAAGGAGGAAGCATTCAAACGGTACCAACGCCTTAAAACTCAAGAATCTCATTCTTCCTATGTTTCTGCCCGGAATCAAACCAATTCTGTCCTTCGACTTGCCAGACACTCTTTCATCAATAATAAATGCACTGAACTATCCAACTATAGCTCTTCCCAAGCTAGCCAAAAACCTCTCCAACAATTATTCTTCCTCGTCTTTCCCTCCCCTTTTCCACTCTGATGGCACAACCATCACTTCTTCCTCTGACAAAGCTGAACTCTTCGCTGAAACTTTCGCTAGAAACTCCACCTTGGATGACTCCGGTGCTATTCCTCCCTCTCCACCCCCTCTTTCCTACTTATGCCTATTATCCTAATCTCTCCTAAAGATGTACTTTCTACCCTCTCTGGGCTTAATACTAAGAAGGCGTACAGTCCGGATGGTGTTCCTCCTGTTGTACTCAAAAATTGTGCTTCCGTGCTGACCCCCTGCCTAGGCAAACTCTTTCGTCTCTGTCTCTCCTCTAACGTCTTCCCTTCTTGCTGTAAGTTTGCTCTCATTCATCCTGTCCTAAAGAAGGGTGACCACTCTCAACCCTCTAACTATCGTCCAATTGCTCTCATCTTTTGTATCTCTCAAGTTTTTTAACTATTCTTACTTCCAAATTTCTTAAGCATTTCTCTTCTCATAATCTGCTCTCAGATTGCCAGTATGGTTTCCTTAAGGGTCGCTCTACAGGTAATCTTCTTTCATATCTTACTAACTCTTGGTCATCCTCCTTTCGGGACTTCGGTGAAACCTTTTCTATTGCGCTAGACAGATAGAGTCTGGCACAAATCACTAATTTCTAAACTAGCCTCCTTCAGTTTCTAGCCTTCCATCTGTGCCTTTGCCTCTAATTTCCTTTCTGGCTGTTTCATAGCTGCAGTTGTAATTTTGTTTAGCATTATTGTATGTGGAAATTAGTTTACTATTATAAAGTCTGTTCTGTCTGCAACAAACAATAACTCACTCTCTCTTACTCCCCCTCTCTTTTTAATTTACCCCCTCTCTCTTTCCCTTATTCTCCCCTCTCTCTCTCTCTTTTCTACTTCCCCCCTTCCTTTCTCTCTTTTACTCCCCCCTCTGTTTCTCATATTCCCCCTCTCTCTCTTTTACTCCCCCTCTCTCTCTTTTACTCCCTCTCTCTCTTTTACTCCCCCCCTCTGTCTCTCATATTCCCCCTCTCTCTCTTTTACTCCCCCTCTCTCTTTTACTCCCCCCCTCTGTCTCTCATATTCCCCCTCTCTCTCTTTTACTCCCCCTCTCTCTTTTACTCCCCCCTCTGTCTCTCATATTCCCCCTCTCTTTCTTTTACTCCCCCCTCTCTCTCTTTTACTCCCCCCCTCTGTCTCTCATATTCCCCCTCTCTCTCTTTTACTCCCCCCTCTCTCTCTTTTACTCCCCCCTCTCTCTCTTTTACTCCCCCCTCTCTCTCTTTTACTCCCCCCTCTCTCTCTTTTACTCCCCCCTCTCTCTCTTTTACTCCCCCCTCTCTCTCTTTTACTCCCCCCTCTGTCTCCCTCTTATTCCCCGCTCTGTCTCTCTTTTACTCCCCCCTCTCTCTCTTTTACTCCCCCCTCTCTCTCTTTTACTCCCCCCTCTGTCTCCCTCTTATTCCCCGCTCTCTCTCTCTTTTACTCCCCCCTCTGTCTCTTTTACTCCCCCCTCTCTCTCTTTTACTCCCCCCTCTCTCTCTTTTACTCCCCCCTCTCTCTCTTTTACTCCCCCCTCTGTCTCCCTCTTATTCCCCGCTCTGTCTCTCTTTTACTCCCCCCTCTGTCTCTTTTACTCCCCCCTCTCTCTCTTTTACTCCCCCCTCTCTCTCTTTTACTCCCCCCTCTATCTCTTTTACTCCCCCTCTCTCTCTTTTACTCCCCCCTCTGTCTCCCTCTTATTCCCCGCTCTGTCTCTCTTTTACTCCCCCCTCTGTCTCTTTTTAAAAGAGACAGAAAGGGGGATAAAGAGTCTTTTATCCCCCTTCTGTCTCTCTTATTCCCCCCTCTCTCTCTTTTCTACTTCCCCCCCTCTCTCTCTTTTCTACCCCCACCCCCCGCTTCCCCTCTCTCTTGTCTACTTCCCCCCTTCCTCTCTCTCTCTCCCACCCCCTCCCTCAGTACAGATCACGTCGTCAACCAAGCCACACAAGGTAAAACCAAGGTTAAGAGATACAACAGGTTGGCGCACGCGCAGCCTGTTGACGTCAGAAGGTGGGGCGAGAGAAAGAAAGCTAGAAAGACGCTCGCCTGCCAGCCAAAGTGCTGCCACTAGACCAGGGGTGTCAAACATGTTAATTAATATTAGTACCGTATTTTTTTTATACCCGGTATCTTCATTTTGCTTGGTTATTGTTCTATTTTCTTATTCTTATAATATAATTAGCTTGCACAAAGAGGGATAAGGATTACATAAACACGAGGATTTCACACTGATTTTATTAGTTTAGACATTTTAGATTTAGTTTTTCTAGGATCATTAGCATTCATATTTCTGTTTAAAATCCGTATTCTAAAAAACATTCGGCATCTTACAAAAAAACTAATTACTTCCCATGGTAAAGTCACCATACCAACAATTTCTTTACACAATGATTTTACTGAGTTTTTGCCAGCTTTGAACTCTGTTTTCCCATGAAAACACACACAGATTTTTTTCCATTAATTTAAGCTGTTCAAAGAATTCCTTTCTGGGTGTCATAAGCATCCCTTCTTTTCTGCATATTTTCCCAATCCAGATTGTGTCATCCTCTGACACTTTCTGACCTAGAAATTCATGCTGGGGAAACTTGCTGGCAATATATCCACCAATATACCTCAAACCTTCATTTTAATTTTCTTGTATCTCTTAACCTTGGGTTAAACAACTAACCGCCGTACCACCGTCTCGGTTGCTCCCAAAAACACAACAATACTTCTCGGATTTGCTATAATTTTAGGATTCTTTTTTAACGCTGAACTCACTCTTTCTCTCTCTCTCTCTCTCTCTCTCACACACACTATCTCTCTCGCTCTCTCTCACACACACTATCTCTCTCGCTCTCTCTCTCTCTCTCTCTCTCTCTCGAAAGGGTAGAGTCACTTCCTTTATCTAATTCTCTATAATCTCTCTACACTCCGCAGTGTTGTATCCCTGTCACTCTTCTACCTTTTTTACAATAATCAGTGTTCTTCAGAGCTTTTTCAGTGTATAGCTCCTCCCGTAGGTGGCACCCATCTTTCAACATATTACCATCCCCTTTCTGTCTAACTTGCTAACTCAAAAGTGAACCGATTTTCCCTGTCTATTTTCCACTCAACAAGACAGTAAACTCTTGAACTCTCTCCGTCATTCTATAAATCGCTCATCCTCCGATATTAACTGATTCAAGCTCTGTGTGCCCAGACATTTTGCCTCTAACGTACCTTGAATTTGGTTCTCTGTCACTTTTCCAATTTAGGGGAATACTTGTTGCAGGCAGCTTGCCTTTTGTCTCCTTAAAAAAATAAAAAATAAAATAAAAACAAGACTCTGCCCTAAAACTAAGCTAAGCCCCCACCTCAAAAAAAAAATAAAATAAAAAAATAAATAAATAATGACCATTACCTACCTACCGACCAAACAACACACACACACACACACACAGCCCGTAGCCTAGTAGGTAGAGCTCTCGTCTCACACACGAGGGGTCGGGGGTTCAATCCCCGGCCGGGCGGAGACAAATTGGGCTTGTCTCCTTTCATGTGTTAGCCTCAGTTCACCTAGCTGTAAATAGGTACCTGGAATAAGTGGACGACGTTGTGACGTCCCATCTGGGGTTGGCTAAAATGGTACAAGGCGAGATGGGTATCATATGGTTCACCTAAGCTGATGGCTACCTAAGCCTTCGGGCGAGACGGTACCGTCTATAGTGAGAATGGTACCATACAGATCCACCCTAAGCCTTCGTTTCCGATGTCGCCAATTGGCTAAAATTACAGACTACACACACATCCACAGCCATTCCAACGATACATATAACACCTACACATATAGGAGGCGGGAAATAACGAGCATGCTCACTCCCGCAATACAACTAGAGTAAGTACAACTAGAGTAAGTACACACACACACAGACAATAAGAAGACAGCCTTAAGTTGTTGCACGATAAACAGCATAGACATATACTTCCACCGGACAACACCAACACTTACACACACACATATACTTCCACCGGACAACACCAACACTTACACACACACATATACTTCCACCGGACAACACCAACACTTACACACACATATATACTTCCACCGGACAACACCAACACTTACACACACATATAATTCCACCGGACAACACCAACACTTACACACACATATATACTTCCACCGGACAACACCAACACTTACACACACACATATACTTCCACCGGACAACACCAACACTTACACACACATATATACTTCCACCGGACAACACCAACACTTACACACACACATATACTTCCACCGGACAACACCAACACTTACACACACACATATACTTCCACCGGACAACACCAACACTTACACACACATATATACTTCCACCGGACAACACCAACACTTACACACACACATATACTTCCACCGGACAACACCAACACTTACACACACACATATACTTCCACCGGACAACACCAACACTTACACACACACATATACTTCCACCGGACAACACCAACACTTACACACACATATATACTTCCACCGGACAACACCAACACTTACACACACATATAATTCCACCGGACAACACCAACACTTACACACACATATACTTCCACCGGACAACACCAACACTTACACACACACATATACTTCCACCGGACAACACCAACACTTACACACACACATATACTTCCACCGGACAACACCAACACTTACACACACACATATACTTCCACCGGACAACACCAACACTTACACACACATATACTTCCACCGGACAACACCAACACTTACACACACACATATACTTCCACCGGACAACACCAACACTTACACACACACATATACTTCCACCGGACAACACCAACACTTACACACACATATATACTTCCACCGGACAACACCAACACTTACACACACACATATACTTCCACCGGACAACACCAACACTTACACACACATATATACTTCCACCGGACAACACCAACACTTACACACACACATATACTTCCACCGGACAACACCAACACTTACACACACATATATACTTCCACCGGACAACACCAACACTTACACACACACATATACTTCCACCGGACAACACCAACACTTACACACACATATACTTCCACCGGACAACACCAACACTTACACACACATATACTTCCACCGGACAACACCAACACTTACACACACATATACTTCCACCGGACAACACCAACACTTACACACACACATATACTTCCACCGGACAACACCAACACTTACACACACACATATACTTCCACCGGACAACACCAACACTTACACACACATATATACTTCCACCGGACAACACCAACACTTACACACACATATACTTCCACCGGACAACACCAACACTTACACACACATATATACTTCCACCGGACAACACCAACACTTACACACACATATACTTCCACCGGACAACACCAACACTTACACACACATATACTTCCACCGGACAACACCAACACTTACACACACGTATACTTCCACCGGACAACACCAACACTTACACACACATATACTTCCACCGGACAACACCAACACTTACACACACATATACTTCCACCGGACAACACCAACACTTACACACACATATAATTCCACCGGACAACACCAACACTTACACACACATATACTTCCACCGGACAACACCAACACTTACACACACACATATACTTCCACCGGACAACACCAACACTTACACACACACATATACGTCCACCGGACAACACCAACACTTACACACACACATATACTTCCACCGGACAACACCAACACTTACACACACATATACTTCCACCGGACAACACCAACACTTATGACCAGGTATATAAACAGTGCCATTCCACAGATGACCAGGTATATAAACAGTGCCATTCCACAGATGACCAGGTATATAAACAGTGCCATTCCACAGATGACCAGGTATATAAACAGTGCCATTCCACAGATGACCAGGTATATAAACAGTGCCATTCCACAGATGACCAGGTATATAAACAGTGCCATTCCACAGATGACCAGGTATATAAACAGTGCCATTCCACAGATGACCAGGTATATAAACAGTGCCATTCCACAGATGACCAGGTATATAAACAGTGCCATTCCACAGATGACCAGGTATATAAACAGTGCCATTCCACAGATGACCAGGTATATAAACAGTGCCATTCCACAGATGACCAGGTATATAAACAGTGCCATTCCACAGATGACCAGGTATATAAACAGTGCCATTCCACAGATGACCAGGTATATAAACAGTGCCATTCCACAGATGACCAGGTATATAAACAGTGCCATTCCACAGATGACCAGGTATATAAACAGTGCCATTCCACAGATGACCAGGTATATAAACAGTGTCATTTCACAGATGACCAGGTATATAAACAGTGCCATTCCACAGATGACCAGGTATATAAACAGTGCCATTCCACAGATGACCAGGTATATAAACAGTGCCATTCCACAGATGACCAGGTATATAAACAGTGCCATTCCACAGATGACCAGGTATATAAACAGTGCCATTCCACAGATGACCAGGTATATAAACAGTGCCATTCCACAGATGACCAGGTATATAAACAGTGCCATTCCACAGATGACCAGGTATATAAACAGTGCCATTCCACAGATGACCAGGTATATAAACAGTGCCATTCCACAGATGACCAGGTATATAAACAGTGCCATTCCACAGATGACCAGGTATATAAACAGTGCCATTCCACAGATGACCAGGTATATAAACAGTGCCATTCCACAGATGACCAGGTATATAAACAGTGCCATTCCACAGATGACCAGGTATATAAACAGTGCCATTCCACAGATGACCAGGTATATAAACAGTGCCATTCCACAGATGACCAGGTATATAAACAGTGCCATTCCACAGATGACCAGGTATATAAACAGTGCCATTCCACAGATGACCAGGTATATAAACAGTGCCATTCCACAGATGACCAGGTATATAAACAGTGCCATTCCACAGATGACCAGGTATATAAACAGTGCCATTCCACAGATGACCAGGTATATAAACAGTGCCATTCCACAGATGACCAGGTATATAAACAGTGCCATTCCACAGATGACCAGGTATATAAACAGTGCCATTCCACAGATGACCAGGTATATAAACAGTGCCATTCCACAGATGACCAGGTATATAAACAGTGCCATTCCACAGATGACCAGGTATATAAACAGTGCCATTCCACAGATGACCAGGTATATAAACAGTGCCATTCCACAGATGACCAGGTATATAAACAGTGCCATTCCACAGATGACCAGGTATATAAACAGTGCCATTCCACAGATGACCAGGTATATAAACAGTGCCATTCCACAGATGACCAGGTATATAAACAGTGCCATTCCACAGATGACCAGGTATATAAACAGTGCCATTCCACAGATGACCAGGTATATAAACAGTGCCATTCCACAGATGACCAGGTATATAAACAGTGCCATTCCACAGATGACCAGGTATATAAACAGTGCCATTCCACAGATGACCAGGTATATAAACAGTGCCATTCCACAGATGACCAGGTATATAAACAGTGCCATTCCACAGATGACCAGGAATATAAACAATTACTTGAGGAAGTAGGTAGTCAGTGTTTGAAATGATATTATGTTTTGCCAATACATGATCATTATTCCGGCAAATTGTTCTTAATATTTGTATTTTATGTGTATTTTATGTGTAATGACACTTTGTATGTATGTTTTACTCACTGTATATTTTCAACTCTATGGTTGCAATTGTAAAAATGATATTAAATAAACCTATTATTATTATTATTATTATTATTATTATTAATAATACTTCATATATTTTCTATATTACTAGGCTCCTTGTAAACGTTTCACTGGTTCTAATAGTGAGTTTGTTTTATATTTATTGTTATGAAGTTCGGGAAATTATTTGGACAAATATTTGTTTAAACAATATGCTTAATTTAACGCTACGTTGGTTTTAATATATTTGTTTTGTATACACAGTGTATCCCGTTATGGAATTAAAGTATTGAGTGTATAATATTAGGGGTTATAATATTAGGGTGCTTTAAGGGGAGGTTTTTAGTTTGGTCTCTAGATATCCATCAAGCTTAAGATTACACCCCCTTGAGCTCTTTTCAAGATAAATTTGTATATTTTTCGGTAGAAAAATGTCCCGGCTGAAAGCCGGTTCCTCTTAAATTACAGGCTCGCTATCGCTCGCCAGGATAACATCGACACCTAAAAGGCACGAAAGGTTTTAACATTGACAGAAATGGGTTGAAAGTTCTTAAAAGTAGTCAAATAATGGGGCAAACGTCTTAAAATTAGAACAACAATGGGGCTAAACATGAGGGAGAAACGAGTCAAGAAAAAACTCCCTGAAGTGGACATCTGCCCTTATATTAATGGCTACGCTGGCTGTGATGGAGGCATTTCATAGAGCTGTACTGAGTGGTATGGTCGGTGTTCTATATGTTCAGCTTGTTTCTATTAGTTTATTAATAATTTGATTGCTTATTGTTATGCACTTATTTTGATGCCTGGGTTATGGTACTCAGCTGGATAAAAGAAACAGTGAAATATACATTTAAATATATTATTAAACATAAGGTGAAGTTCAATTAGATAGTACACAGCGACTATATACAATATCACGACTCTATCATAAACCCGGGTCTCTAGCGACCGCAGACAATAATACACTTCTTATCAAGTACGATGCTTTGTTCTACCTGGACCAAACGTGACCGTGAGCACTCTGGCAATAATGAAATAACAAAGTTAATATAGGTTTATATGCCGAAGAACCTCAGTATGTTAATATAATGATTCCTGTCTTGCCTGAGTTGAAGGAACAGCAGACACCTAACCTTAACACTTTTAGGTTTGACTATACTAAGCTAAATATGTAATATGCTAATTAAGGGGAGGTCTCCACTTGAGGGATTTTTTTCTGGACCCCTTTTTCCCTCATGTTTAGCCCCATTGCTTTGGAGATTTTAAGACGTTCGCCCTAGTAGTTTGGACATTTTAAGACACTTTGACCCATTTCTGTCAATTTTAAGACCTTTCGTGCCATTAAGGTGTCGATTTTTTCCTGGCGAGCGATAGCGAGCCTGTAATTTAAGAGCAACCGTCCTCCGGCCTGGACATTTTTCTACCGAAAAATGTACAAATTTATCTTGAAAGGGGGTCTAGGGGGTGTAATTTTAAGCTTGATGAAAACGTGGGGAACAAACTAAATACCTCCCCTTAAGTAATACAGTAGAATAGTCTAACTTTCACTACTCGGTTCAGGTAACAGCGAGCATCTATCTCTCTAATCAGTTATATTCATAGCTTGGCAACTTGAGTCCTTGTGATCAGCAAACGCTTAGGTTCAGGGAACAGTAAGCAATTTAATCCAACTAATAAATGACTTGGATTGAATTATTATGTTCCTTCCAACAACCAACTATACTCCTAAAATCGATTAATGAAATTTACAAACACATGTGGCAGTCCGTGGATTCGAATCCAGGATGCTCACACCGAAAATCAACACCTTATGCATCGCACCACGAAGACAGTTAAAGAATGGTGGACACTGCATACGATTTATTATGCAACTTCGAATCCTGCATATCAATCTAAGCATGTACACACATCCCAACTGCAACTCACGTAGGCTATGCATATGTGAATGGAAAGAGCAATTAATGGGGCCTTAACCACTAGGGAAGTCCTCTCGATAAATTACCCCTGAACCAATATCAATGATTATGTTCCTTCCAACAACCAACTATACTCCTAAAATCGATTAATGAAATTTACAAACACATGTGGCAGTCCGTGGATTCGAATCCAGGATGCTCACACCGAAAATCAACACCTTATGCATCGCACCACGAAGACAGTTAAAGAATGGTGGACACTGCATACGATTTATTATGCAACTTCGAATCCTGCATATCAATCTAAGCATGTACACACATCCCAACTGCAACTCACGTAGGCTATGCATATGTGAATGGAAAGAGCAATTAATGGGGCCTTAACCACTAGGGAAGTCCTCTCGATAAATTACCCCTGAACCAATATCAATGATTATGTTCCTTCCAACAACCAACTATACTCCTAAAATCGATTAATGAAATTTACAAACACATGTGGCAGTCCGTGGATTCGAATCCAGGATGCTCACACCGAAAATCAACACCTTATGCATCGCACCACGAAGACAGTTAAAGAATGGTGGACACTGCATACGATTTATTATGCAACTTCGAATCCTGCATATCAATCTAAGCATGTACACACATCCCAACTGCAACTCACGTAGGCTATGCATATGTGAATGGAAAGAGCAATTAATGGGGCCTTAACCACTAGGGAAGTCCTCTCGATAAATTACCCCTGAACCAATATCAATTATTATGTTCCTTCCAACAACCAACTATACTCCTAAAATCGATTAATGAAATTTACAAACACATGTGGCAGTCCGTGGATTCGAATCCAGGATGCTCACACCGAAAATCAACACCTTATGCATCGCACCACGAAGACAGTTAAAGAATGGTGGACACTGCATACGATTTATTATGCAACTTCGAATCCTGCATATCAATCTAAGCATGTACACACATCCCAACTGCAACTCACGTAGGCTATGCATATGTGAATGGAAAGAGCAATTAATGGGGCCTTAACCACTAGGGAAGTCCTCTCGATAAATTACCCCTGAACCAATATCAATTATTATGTTCCTTCCAACATCTAAGCTAACTAGATTTTACGATGAAGCAGGTTACAGGTATCGTCATCACTAACTTATCTGAATTCCGGACACAGTAGACAGTCATTGAAGGTGGTGGTGCATGGGTTGAGATAAACATGGAATAATAATCGCCAACCTGCACATAATTAACTTGCAGAATATAATGCCACTGAAATAATTATCAACAATGGTATAAAAGGATTTTGTGGATCGTCTACACCGGACCTGTGACGCCATCGTGACGCCATCGTGACGCCAGCTCATAACGAACAAGGTAAAGTACTATGTGTTACAATTAATATAAGTGGCCAGTTAAGGGGGGTCACCTGTTTTTGTTCTGTCCTTTTCTATCTTTCTCTGGCTTGTATCCATTTGGCCCCATTCAGCCTACTGTTTTAAGACGTTTATCCCTATCCAGGTGTCAAATTTTTACTGGTGAGCGGTAGCGAGCCAGCCTATTTTTTATTTTCGTTAGACAGCAGGCTAAATTTGTACATTTTTCGATAGAAAAATGTCTCCGGCGAAGCCGGATTTCTTCATATAATCCTGGCTCGCTATCACTCGCCAGGAAGAAATCGACACCTAGATGGGGATAAACGTCTTAAAATAGTTGGCTGAATGGGGCCGAATGGATACAAGCCAGAGAAAGAGAGAAAAGGACAGAAATAACAAAAAGCAGGTGACCCCCCTTAAGGCGGTTCTAGAGTTCACAACATTATTCATCAAAGTTTTCGGTGAACTATTGAATTTGAATGTACAGTTGGCCACATGAATTTGTATAACTTCTGTAATGTTATGTATGGAAAGAAAATGAGTATGATTGAATGATAAGTGTATTGAATGATAAGTGTATTGAATGATAAGTGTATTGAATGATAAGTGTATTGAATGATAAGTGTATTGAATGATAAGTGTATTGAATGATAAGTGTATTGAATGATAAGTGTATTGAATGATAAGTGTATTGAATGATAAGTGTATTGAATGATAAGTGTATTGAATGATAAGTGTATTGAATGAGAAGTGTATTGAATGATAAGTGTATTTTCTTATGCAGTAGGTAAGTAATATGATCAATTCAAGGGAGCTCAGACGGTATTGTGCAGCATAATTTACTGGTTCGGCTCAATGGTTTAAGGAGGGGGTTTAGTTTGCTCTCTAAACCTCTATCAAACTTAAAAAAACACCTACAAGACCCACCTTTGATAAAAATTTGTACATTTTTCGGTAGAAAAATGTCCCGGGCGAAGGCCGATTACTCTTCAAATACAGGCTCGCTTTCGCTCGCCAGGAAAAAATCGACACCTAAATGGCACGAAAGTCTTAATATTGGCAAATAAATGGGGCAAAAGGTTTGAAAATCGCCAAACTATGGGGTGAATGTCTTGAAATCTCATAACTAATAGGGCTAAGCATGAGGGAGGAGGAGGACTCGAAAAACCAACTGCTTCCCCTTAAAGGTTGTATTACAAATGATTGGTGTAGATCAATCTTACTAGCTTTCCTTCCATACGTAAATTGGAAGGGTGGATCCAAATTAATGTGGCCTACTGTACGGTGGCGCTAATAAGTCATGTCTCGGCACCAAGTATGTTTTGATCAATAATTGGTATCAGCAATATCTAAGCTTCACATCTTCATATCGAGTGAAATATACAAATATGTTCCTACACTTACCCATCCGTATCCAACATCTGACAGACATTAATACAGCACAGAGCGAGCCAAACGTAATAACATCTGAGACATGACTTATTAGCGCCACCGTACATTGGTAGTACTAAACCCTTCTAATAAGGATAACAAACTATATCAAATAATCAAAGGTAAATCTATAATTATATATTATTGAGTTGATTTACCTTAATTATAGCTTTCGTTACAGCAGTGTTCAATAGGGGTTAAGGGCGCAGTGCTTGGTTTTTTCTCCTATGTATATATTTATTTATGAGTTTCCTCCCTGGACCTCCATCAATCTTAAAAAATATACCCCCTAGAACCCCTTTCAAGATAGATTTGTATATTTTTCGGTAGAAAAATCATGGCCGAAGGCCGGTTCCTTCTATAATTACAGGCTCGCTATCGCTCGCCCTGAAAAAACCGACAAATAAATGGCGCAAAAGGTCTTAATATATATAAAGAAATTAGGCGAAAGGTCTCAAAATAATTGATAAAGAAATTAGGCGAAAGGTCTCAAAATCGCCAAACTAATGGAACGAACGTCTTAATACATCAACACTAATAATATATGCTAAACACGAGGGAGAAGGGGGTCCTAAAAGCGACTACCTCTCCCTTAATTAACACTACTTCTGGCCCTGAGTGTGTGTGCTGGAAGAACTTTTGACCGTGACTGTGTTGGACCTGTTGTATGTGACTGTGCCTATAGAAACAGAGCTTCCGGTATAATACATGGACCGTTATATATCTTCCTGTTCCCTGGACTGGTTATTGTATAGTCGTATAGTCTCTCTCTCTCTCTCGCTCTCTCTCTCTCTCTCTCTCTCTCTCTCTCTCTCTCTCTCTCTCTCTCTTCTTCTTCTTCTTCTTCTTCTTATTATTATTATTATTATTATTTTTCTTCTCGCTCGCTCTCGCTCTCTCTCTCCCTCTCTCTCTCTCTCTCTCGCTCGCTCTCGCTCGCTCTCGCTCTCGCTCGCTCTCGCTCTCTAGCTCTCGCTCGCTCTCTAGCTCTCGCTCGCTCTGGCTCTCGCTCGCTCTCTCTCTCTCTCTCTCTCTCTCTCTCTCTCTCTCTCTCTCTCTCTCTCTCTCTCTCTCTCTCTCTCTCTCTCTCTTTCAATGAAATATCTATAATACCTAACAATACGTGATGAAACATCTATTTTATTACAACCAAGCCGTGCCTCATTAACAGCGCATTCTGGCTATCAGTAAGCGATTTTATTCAGCTTGGGAACAATCTGTGGGAGGCAGAGGCATGCATGAGTTGGGTTTTCTTCCTTTCATTCCTAGAGATCCCTTCTAAGCTGAATAGAAGAAAGGTATAGCCGTATACTGAAAAGGTTAAATCTTTCACAATCAAAGTACAGTTGTATTTTTTTTTTCTATGTGAGTGAGGGAGATAAAAGGCAGAATTCCCTGTGCTGAGTGCCTCCCCCAGAGTTGAAAGAGTGACAGGGCCAAAATCAAGGGACGTTCGAGCCAAAATGCCTGGACACACGGAGTTTGAAGCAATTTAAGTCTTAGGAAGAGGGAAAGACTAATTCTGGAAAAAGAGTTCCAGAGCTTAGCTGTTGAATAGAAGAAAGATTTAGAATAATGTTTCACTCTTGGGTTGGAGAGTTGCACAGAGTAGGGGTGGGATTGTGTTGCAAGACGGGTGCTATGTGCTCTACGAAGAGGGGGTGGTATACACAGAGCTCTGAGGAACACTGATTATTGTAATAGCTGTAGAATAGTGAGAGAGATGCAACATTGCGGCGAAGAGAGAGAGACTGCAGATAATTGGTGAGTGAACGTGAGTTAATGAGATGGAAGGCTTTCTTTTCTACTTTGTCTAGAAGTGCTGTTCGAGAGGATCCTCCCCACATGTGTGAACAATACTCAATACATGGATGCACTGTGCCTCTGTACAGAGCAAGAAGCTGCAAAGGGGTAAAGAACCCCCGGAGGCAGTTGAGCACACCCAGCTTCTGGAAGCTGTTTTAGCAAGAGTGGTAATATGATCTTTCCAAGAGAGATCAGAAGGAAAAGAAACACCAAGAATATTAAAAGAAGATGAAGGGTTAATTTGTATGTTGTTGAAGAGTAGGTCATAGTTTTCTGGCAGGGGCGACACAAACAAATAAGTGTGGATATAATTATATAATAATATGTATGCATGTCTGGTAAGGTATATTGACTTGTATTATGTATATACTAATGTACACATATTAAGCATGTATGTAGGCTACAGTATGCATGTGTGTGTATGTACAGTTCCGCGCACATGAAACAGATACACTACATCAGCCACGGAGAATCTGCGGCGTATGCTTTCTGGTTGAAGAGTTACGATTGGGCAGAAGGGGATTGATTGATTGATTCTTTATTGAGAAAGCATAAATACATGGGAATACATAATTACACGTCTCAAAAGGGCAAAGGTGATAAACAGTGTTTTAGCCTACTCATAATATACATGTACAATATAAACAGTGTTTTATCCTACTCATATTATACATGTACAATATAAACAGTGTTTTAGCCTACTCATATTATACATGTACAATATAAACAGTGTTTTATCCTACTCATATTATACATGTACAATATAAACAGTGTTTTATCCTACTCATATTATACATGTACAATATAAACAGTGTTTTAGCCTACTCATATTAAACATGTACAATATAAACAGTGTTTTATCCTACTCATATTATACATGTACAATATAAACAGTGTTTTATCCTACTCATATTATACATGTACAATATAAACAGTGTTTTAGCCTACTCATATTATACATGTACAATATAAACAGTGTTTTATCCTACTCATATTATACATGTACAATATAAACAGTGTTTTAGCCTACTCATATTAAACATGTACAATATAAACAGTGTTTTATCCTACTCATATTATACATGTACAATATAAACAGTGTTTTATCCTACTCATATTATACATGTACAATATAAACAGTGTTTTATCCTACTCATATTATACATGTACAATATAAACAGTGTTTTAGCCTACTCATATTAAACATGTACAATATAAACAGTGTTTTTATCCTACTCATATTATACATGTACAATATAAACAGTGTTTTATCCTACTCATATTATACATGTACAATATAAACAGTGTTTTATCCTACTCATATTATGCATGTACAATATAAACAGTGTTTTAGCCTACTCATATTAAACATGTACAATATAAACAGTGTTTTATCCTACTCATATTATACATGTACAATATAAACAGTGTTTTAGCCTACTCATATTATACATGTACAATATACACAGTGTTTTATCCTACTCATATTATACATGTACAATATAAACAGTGTTTTATCCTACTCATATTATACATGTACAATATAAACAGTGTTTTATCCTACTCATATTATACATGTACAATATAAACAGTGTTTTAGCCTACTCATATTATACATGTACAATATAAACAGTGTTTTAGCCTACTCATATTATACATGTACAATATAAACAGTGTTTTATCCTACTCATATTATACATGTACAATATAAACAGTGTTTTATCCTACTCATATTATACATGTACAATATAAACAGTGTACATGTACAATATAAACACAAACATGAATACAACATTTAGTAAGTTTTTATCTCTATACTTGTTAGCAAACCAGTTGTCCCTAACTGTTTAAGAAGGACCCTTAGCTAAGCTGGGCTTAGGCTTAGCGCGGGTTTGTTATAATCCTTCTACTTTCCTTATTGTCATAGAATGACCCTCCCACTCCAGTTTAATACATGCCTACATATACAAAAACATACATACACCCATACACACATAAATACATATACAGTATATACATATATATATACACATATACATACATATACATACACACACACAGACACATGCATGTACATATACCTACATACATACCTATACACACAATAACACACAAATTTCACAATATACAGTGTATACATACACATTTATTATTATAATAACAATAATGATATAATGAGGCTATCAATTACATAATAATCATAACACTAAATCCTAAACTTTGTTTTATGTATATTTACCTTACGATGTATTGTATTTTTTTGCATTTGGCTATTATTTGAGTAATCATATTATGATTGAACATCCATATAATTTGTTCATCGACCTTATCTATGACATTGTTTCTATATTTCGCTAGGTGTTGGCAGTGCAGTATATAATGATTTAAGGTATGACTTCTTGGTTTTTTACATAGTTGACAACATATTTCGTGTTCTCCTTTAGGAACACCAAGTTCCCACATGTTACAATATCCTAACCTAAGTCGTGTGCACAAGGAGTCCTTCCAAGCACTTCTTAAGTTTCCGTATATGAAGCTAGTTCGCCGTGCAACGTTATTATAGTGATAGAATGTTGCACTATTCGCGTGTTTTTCTTGCATCATAAAAAGTTCCGCATCCTTTTGTTTTTTTCTAATTGTTGATTTAATTTGTCTTAAAGATTGAATGCACTCGTAATCTATTGTCTTTCTCCGTTCCTAATTTAGCAAGTTCGTCCGCTCTTTCATTATTTATTATCCCAACATGTGAAGGTATCCACGTAAATTTTACCATTCTCCCATTATTGCGTAGTTCATCTATAATAACCTTACACTGAGATACCAGCTTTTCATACACGGGTTTTTTGCTGTTCATAGATTCCAAAGCACTTCGACTGTCTACGAAAAAGCACACATCACCTTCTCCCCCTCTTATTTTATTTAACCCGTATAACATAGCACATATTTCTGCCTGCGTAGAAGACACGTTGTTACTTATTCTATAATAATATTCACTGTATATGTTATCGTTACCTACATCGTCACTCACCAGTATCCCACATCCTGCTCTCCCATTTTCTGTGACAGAGCCATCGCAGTATACTTGCGCAACATTATCATCTTTTAATTCATTTATCTTTTCTTCAACAATTATTTTAAGTTCCCCAGTCTCGTACATGCTTTTCTTTTTCCCCAGCTTGATAATATTTATATCCACGCCTTTATCTTCCCAGGGTGGAGGTTTTTGTGCCCTCTCTTCGACCAGAAAGAAATTTATTAGGTCAAATTTCTCTACTTTATGTATTAGTTCTTTTAGGTATCCCCTCTTGCCTTGCCTCCTGAAGGTTCGAATTTTACGTATGCCATCGTTGACGTCTTGCGCCAATTTTTCACCACTACCTGACCGTATATGTCTCATTGCCGATACTAGGTTTACTTCCTCTATTCTGTGTCGCAAGGTTGTTAAATTTAATTCTAATCTCATAGCAGCTACCATCGCATTTTTGGGGCAGTTTAATATAACCCGCATAGCCTCATTTTGGATAGTTTCTATTTTATCTAACCTTCCTTCACCAAGGCAAGAGAGAACGGGGCTGGCATATTCCACCACTGACCTAATAGTGGTGAGGTACATCATCCGCAGTACCTGTACACAAACACCTGTACCACTCCAAGCTAGGGATTTCAAGGGTGCCATACGTGCCTTACATTGTGTTTGTATATGATGTAACTCGGCATCTTTACTGTCTGATGTATATCCTATATAGATGCCTAGATACTTATAGCTCCTAACCCTATCAATATTTTTTTCATTCACAGCTAATTGTTTATCGCCCATAGCACGACACTGAAATTTAGTTTTTTCTTCATTAATTACTAGCCCTAGCTTCTGGGTTAATTGCCCAAATTTGTTGAGGGCCAATTGCATATTCTCAACACTACTGCTTTGCAGCATTATATCGTCTGCGTATATTGTTATTTTAACACCTGGACCTAGCATATCTTGAGCTATCCTATTCATTAGGACATTAAAGAGGAATGGACTTAATACCCCGCCTTGTGGTGTACCCAGGTCAAGTTTCCTTTCCTCAGAAAGAGCCCCTTGATACCACACCTGCGCCTTCCTTCCAAATAAATAATCTCCTATCCAATGTAATAATTTTCCTTTTACACCCATGTTAGCTAATTCAAACAAAATTACCTCTCCATTTGCTTTATCAAAGGTGCCCTTGAGATCCACGTATACCCTGCAGTAATCATTATCGTTGGCCAGACACTTTATGACTGCATCAGATGTACCCCTACCTTTTCTAAAACCGAACAGATTGTTGCACAATGTATCGTCTGTGATATATAATAGCCTCTCCAACACGATTCTCTCCATCATTTTGGACATACACGATGTGAGGGAAACGGGTCTACTCTCCCCATTTGGTTTAGGGATGGGAATGATTATAGCTTTTTTCCACGCTTTAGGTAGTTTACCCTCTTTAAGACTCATGTTGAATAATCGAAGGAGGGGGCTATCTTCTATACTGGCTAGGCAGTTTAATACATCGTAAGTTATACCGTCTTCCCCGGGAGCTGTAGATTTACCTTGTTTAATTGCTCTAAGTAGTTCATCTCTT
This sequence comes from Lithodes maja, assembly GCA_037953745.1. Taxonomy (NCBI): domain Eukaryota; kingdom Metazoa; phylum Arthropoda; class Malacostraca; order Decapoda; family Lithodidae; genus Lithodes; species Lithodes maja. The sequence continues at coordinate 2,267 of JBAKBP010030010.1, read as the reverse complement.
GTTATATCTACATCTGTGATGTGTGCTATATTTAATGCGTTAACAATAGTTTCTCTCCTCTCATTTTCCCAACCCTCTAATCCCTCCCTGACGTCCTGCGGCAGTGAATCGGTACTAGCGGCAGTTGCCCACTTTTCCATTAATTCGTTTGCCTTTTGTTGTGGATGTGGGTGTGCGACATTACTTTTCCTTTTCCCCCGTACTTTATTAACTTCTCTCCAGATTTCACTGATATTTGTGGTATTCCCAATCTTATTTGCAAATTTCTTCCAATAGTCTCCTCTCACTTCTTTACGGACCTGCCCGCAAATCCGGGACGCCTCAAGTAGATCGGATTTAGTAGAGTCATCCCTTCCCGCCTCAACCCACTTCTTATGGCTTTGCTTAAGCATTTTTGACCAATCCTTTAATGTTTGGTCATTATAGTATTTATTCCGGTTTGACGAATATTCCCTTATTTTTCTTTCTCCTTTAACACTTAATGACTCTTCTATAATTTTGGCCATATCTTCATAAAACTGATTTGTACAAATTGGTTCATAGTCTCTATACCAATCCCGAATACTATTGCTAAAATTAGTTATCTTGTCTAGAGGTAATATTATCCTTTTTCTTTTATACTTTATGTCCACTTTACCCAAAGGAATACTTATATCTAAAGAGAAATGGTCGCTGAGTAATTCCGGTGTAACATCACACCTCCCATCCAAACCTTGGCCATTAATAATCACTGCATAGTCTAGCCTCCCTCCCTGTATGTGTGTTGCTGCCTGTGTCCCTAGCAATTTGATATCTGGATAGTCTTTCAAAAATTGATTGAATCTCCTCCCGTTAGTGTTGGTAGTTTCCCCGCCCTCTAATTCCCTGTGACGAGCGTTTAGGTCCCCGGCAATAAGAGTTACCTCATTAAATACACTATTAGGTAGAGAGTTAATGGAAAAACAATTCTTAGATACGTAAAGGTTAACAACACTTATTGACCCCTCTTTCATAAATAATTTAATAGAAACTGATTCTACCCCGTCGGTTTTATGAGGGTTTTCTACAAGCTCCGAGGGAATGGTATTTATCACGTAGGTTGATACGCCCCTAATGCCTTCGCTCGCCGGGAGAGTATATTTTTTATATCTATTTAGCTTTAACAAGTTAACATTCCCTTCCCGAGTCTCTTGGAGGAGTATATCATCTATATCATATTTATTTACATAATAATGCAAGTCATCAATTCTATTACGTAGTCCATTAACATTCCATGAAATTACTCTAAGTTCATTTTGCTCCATTGTTACTCGGTGTATCCGTTATTGATTCCGACATACCTTCTATTTTTGTCATGATTTTATCCATTTGTCGGTGCAACGCTACCCAGTCCATGAATAATTGTTCTTTTTTCCCTTCATCTTCACACTTAGCTAGCGCACTCTCGAGCACTACAAGGTTATTCGTCATCAGCTTGTGTGGGTACAGAGTTTTATTTCTTCCTTTTACGGTAAATTTACAATTAGTTGATTCACTTTCTTTCTTTGCCTTCTTTTCTGTAACTTCTCGTGAGTTTTGACTCGCTGATGCTGTTGCTACTGGTTCGGTACTCACTGATGCTGTTGTTACTGGTTCGGCACTCACTGATGCTGTTGCTACAGGTTCGGTACTTTTTTCATTTCCCTTACCTTTAACCATATCATTTAGATAGCCGACTTGTTTTTCTAGCATTTCCACTTTGTTTCCGAACTCCCGGAGGTATTGAAACATTTCTTCAAACCCTGTTTGTTGTATGCCCGCCATTTCGCTATTTTCTTTCACTGTACTTTCAGAACCTGGGCTTGAACTTACCCCTTCACCAGGTGCGGTCATTTTGGGGCCAGGCTTTCCCACCTGGGACCCATTCCCCCAGGTATCAGGGAGATTAGGCCTCCTACCCCAGGCGTTCTTTGTCTCTTCTTCACACCTGGTCGTCGCCCCCGGCTGTCCACGTGTTGGTAAAGATGGTGTGGGGAAGTCCTGGGGCGGGGCGGCTGCTTGTTGTCGGCTGTATATTGCATCATCTCCCACCGCTGATCGCTGTTGATGATGATGCTGTCTGTTTGCCCCGGGTCTTTTAGAGCAGACTACAGACTGAGCATTATGGGGGCCACCACAGTTGCAACATCGTGGCCGCACGTCCATCCTGGCCTTTATTTTTTCCCCACATCGTGTGGAGATATGGCTGCCCCCACAGAAACGACAGCGAGGGTCCAGGTGACATCTCCAAGCCTGGTGCCCCCACCTAG
>JBAKBP010030009.1:0-26334 GCA_037953745.1 Lithodes maja | reverse complement strand
CGTATGATATCACCAGTTACTTAGACATAATAAAGCCAGTATACGATGTGGTATTTTATAATGACCGCGAAAAAATCGCCTGGGGAATTTTGCATATTATACAGTTGGGAGAAGCCGTTTCCCAACTTGTTGATAAGCCTACCTTTAAAGAATTTATCCACCAAATGGTGGCACAGAATACGCCAGAGAGTACCTGGAACCAGTTTCGATCCTTCGTGATCCGGACCTTAGATCCACTTTTGGGTTCCCCCGTCGCCCCCAAAATAATAAAAGTCGACGAGATCAAGTATGAAGGGGATATAAATGTGACCCTCATACAACTCTACAGATACGTGAGGACCACGTATAGCTATGAAGATTACGACCAACAAAATGAACTCTTATTCACCGCTTTGTTAAACATCCTCCCACCCCACATCACCGCCCATCTCGACCCGTATGGCTTATTCGAAGAACATATGCTCTCCATCAGAGAAGAATGCCTACGCAGTTCGATGAATCCCCTATCCAACCCTTCAGCCCCTATCCAAGACTCCGTGCACCCTTCCAAAATGACTTCCGGTGAAAGTCCAACCCCAGTGCACTCTTCCTTGCCTCTATCCTCTCTGACCATCCCTAACTCTTCCCCCACCAACCCTCCACAGCCCCCCCAACAAACTCCGTATTCTAGCTATGCCTACCCATGTAGGCCTCCCTCAACATATTTTCCCCATGACCCCAGAAATGTTCAGCTATCCCCCCACCAACAAAATTTCCCTTGTGACAAGTTTCAGTCGGTAGCTTGTGACAGTTTTCAGTCGGTAGCTCCCTTCTACCCCCACACAGTTAATACCCCTAGAAAACGTCGAAACCCCACACTTGACTCGCCCTCTCATGTCAAAAGAAAACGTCGAAACCCCACACTCGACTCGCCCTCTCATGTCAAACGAACTCGCCAGTCCCAGATAACCTCTAACCAGACCGAGACTGCCACCAAGAAAATTCCCCAAACTCGTCCTGTTAATGTCAAAAAAACCCACCAACCCCAGATAACCGCTAACCAGACCGTGACTGCCACCAAGAAGATTCCCAAAATTCGTCCTGTTAAAAACTCCAAATCCATACATCAGTCCTCTACCAATAACCCCTGTTCTACACCTAACTCTTCCCCCACCAACCCGCCGCAGTCCCCCCAACAAATCCCGTTTCCTAACTCGCTCACCTCTCACCACCCTGACCCTCCCACACACACCGTTAATCCTCCCCTCACACGTGACGACCTAGGGACCCAACTATGTTCCCCCCCTTCCCCCAGAAATACTCAGCTATTCCCCCACCAACAAAATCTCCCTTGTGACGGTTTTCCGTCAGTAGCTCCCTTCCACCCCCCCACAATTCACACCCCTAATAAACTTCAAAACCCCACACTTGACTCACCCCCTCATGACAGACAAACCCACCAACCCCAGATAACCTCTAAGCAAACCGTTACTGCCACCGACACACCCCACCACTCTGATCCTCCCACACGCGCCGTTAATCCCCCCCTCACGCGTGACTCCCACCAAAGTGATTTCCCCCCCCTCATGCGTACCGAACACCTGCTCACCAGTCGGTCCCCCACCATCATGAGCCCAGCTGAACTTTCAACCTCCCCCTCTTCACCGTTACCCCACCCGCCCCAAATTCCCCCCCCAAAGATCCCGCTCGACGAAATACCACTCCCATCCCAATCCAACCACAAAACCTTTTCCACCTTGGCTAAACCCCAAAATACTCTCTCTCTCGCCCCAAACAACATAATCAACCTCTCAACTTCAACCACTCCTCGAAATCCCATCCATGTCTCTCCCGGAAATAAAATCAGTCTAAATTCAACCCCTCTCAAACCACAACCCTGCCTGCCCAGACCCCCCCCACCATCTCCCTATCAAATCCCCACACACCAAACTTCCAAACCACCCGATCATAGTAAACACTCAACCTTCAGCCTTACTCACCCTTCCCCAAACCCCACTCACGACCACAACTCTCTACACAATTCAACCCCTCCCCAGCACCAACCTCTTCCGCAACAACAACCCCGAGTCGACCTGCCCGTTTCATCTTTAAAACCCCCCTATCACTACCCCCGACCGAAACCGCTTAGACCCCCCCTCCAAAACTGTCCCCGGGCCAGCTCGCCCCCAGACCCACATTCCTAACGACACGAACTAACGGTATATCCACCCCGCCCTTCCAAAGTGAAAGTGAACCACCACCCCCTATTACCAGACCGTCACCCAGACTAACGGCGACCCTAAATACCCCCCCCCCCCCCCTGATGATGATGAGGATATTATTGTACTAAATTGTTTTGAATGTTTTCAATTCCTAAGCGATTGGGCATGATTCTATAAATTTACATGTTTTCCATATACTGTATATATTATTTTTTTTGTCCCTTAGTCATACTACTTTTCTTGTTAACCTACATTTTTCTGTCTATCTTTTAAATTTGCTTTATACATTGTTAAACACTTTACCTTTTCTTAATTTCCTGTTCTTAATTATCTGCCCTTTCTTAAATTTACATGTTTTACATATACTGTATATATTTTTTTTTTTTCCTTAGTCATACTATTCTTGTTACCTACATTTTTCTGACTATCTTTTAAATTTGCTTTATACATTGTTAAACAATTTACCTTTTCTTAATTTCCGGTGTTCTTAATTATCTGTCCTTACTTAAATTTACATGTTTTCCATATACTGTATATATATATATTTTTTTTCCCTTAGTCATACTACTTTTCTTGTTAACCTACATTTTTCTGACTATGCTTCTTTTTACTTCACCCTTGAGGCTCGAGGACGAGCCTATAATGAAGGAGAGGGAAGTAAAATGCCCCAGAACAAGAAGCCCACCACAGAAGCCACGAGCGAACACCGCACAGAAACACCCGGAAGAAAAGTCCACAGAACGAAAGGACCAGCTGACCGAGCCAGCCAATTCAGACAGGCCCAAGCCCGCAGGGCTAAACAGCTTTTGGCTGCACCCAGTTTTCCTTTTTCTAAACTGACCATTTTTCCACACCTCACGTACACTAACCCCCTCGTGTCCTACACTCCTAACTACAAAGATGATGAACAGGAATATACATTCATATTAAAAACAACCATGCCCTGTCCCGACGTTGAGCCAATGCCAACACATCAGACAGCCATAATATTTATGTATGTTCTTACATCCGAGAAGTAGATTTTATATATATCTTAGAAGTTAAAACACCCACGTTTGTTCCTAGACCTCTTATATCATTTTCCATGACTAGTACAGATATATGTAACCCGTGCCCACTGCCCAGTCGCCCCTTGCATTTGTTCCTCTAGTAACGAAGTCTATAATATTAACTGCCACCAGCATTGATACGACATGGCGGCACTGTCCTTGCTACAAAGATGATGAACAGGAATATACATTCATATTAAAAACAACCATGCCCTGTCCCGACATTGAGCCAATGCCAACACATCAGACAGCCATAATATTTATGTATGTTCTTACATCCGAGAAGTAGATTTTATATATATTTTAGAAGTTAAAACACCCACGATTGTCCCTAGACCTCTTATATCATTTTCCATGACTAGTATAGATATATGTAACCCGTGCTCAGTCGCCCCTTGCATTGTTCCTCTAGTAACTAAGTATTAATATTAACATTCCCTAACATCTTGTCTTGCCAGACTAAGCTTTATGAAGACCCATCGCCCCATAAATCTATGTATGCAATCCTTAGGTTAAGTATTTTTATCCGCCATTGTGTTCACCTTTTTCCATTTACTTTCCACAATTGTCATACGTCTTCCCCTTGCCTCCTTCGTATCCACAGCCCACACTACGCCAATTTACTTCGTGTCTTACACCTCTTACCCCAACCAGAGATTGTATAAGATAACCTGGTTACCAGTATCTGTCATAAGTACCCCGAAACAATAACTAAGTACCCCTACGAACTGCCGCTTTTGTTGGTATTTATATTTATATTTAATAGAAAACGCAGTTCCCAGGACACAACTAATAGTATCCATAACCCTCGGACTGATCACATAACTCTATCTTTTCCAGACTCATATACCACCCCATAGTTGCATTCCCCGGTAGCATATTTTGGCTAACGTATTCTACTGCCTTTTCAAACTTTCCATATCAAGTGTAGCCTAATGCCACCCCCATGCCCAGGGACCTTAGGGGCAAAATTTCCCTGTAGCCCTTGAACTCTCCCCCACTCTCAGTAAGAATTCCCGCGCTTTCTCGACTCTTGTCCGACCTAGCCTCTCTCTCATACCTCTTGAAGATCCTTGAATTGTCCGTTGCTAACGCTCTCCAACCTTTTATATATATACTCCTATCCAGCCTACCTTCACTTAGTAGGCCAGAACAACATTAGAACTTTACTAGCCCCTTGCATGCCATCTATTCTCTTACAACACATTCACAACCCTGCACCCAATGGTCGTCGGTGCGAGGCTAGCCGCCCCGCCAGTTACTAACTTCTATTGCCATACTTCCAGATAAATGTGGCAGAGTTAGCAACCCAGTCTCCACCACATCCAGCAAACTCTACAATTAACAACCAGCCGAGTAAAACCAGCTAGCTAAGGCACCTTCGGTTTTGGTATTAAAGACACCCACATCTGTCTCATACACAGAGGGTTATTAATAAACACTGGTGATATGGCAAGCCCCTAGCCACAGCCGCCGGACGACGATCACAGAGAGAGTGCGCCCAGCTCCCCCTTTTGGCCCACCCGAGGAGGGAGACCCCCACCCCCGCGGAGGTATACCTGGCCCCCTGTTTTGACTTTCGAGTCATTGCCAGGTAGCACAGGAATTCTTCCTATCAATGAACTAACCATGAATGACTAACACCTTTACTAACCTCTATTAACTCACAATAAACCATTTACCTTTCTTGCATGCTCTGATCACTAAATTAGCACCTCAGATATACCATAGAATGAAGATTGAACAATCTAGAGAGACGTTCCTATCACAGCTGTCCCCATCCTCCTCGCAAAGTAGATCCAGTCTCTCTCCCCTAAATACGTCCAGTATAGCCAAAATAGTACCTCTTACTAAGGCTCAGTTATATGAAATATAAAGGCTTTCCTATAGCCCTGTGCCACAACAGTAAATACCATCTTACCTAGTCTCCATTTCTATTGAGAGCTCAATTAAGTTCATAAGACTCGAGATCCCTACTGTCTACAGGGTCCAGAACCGAGCCTATAAATCTAACTCCCGCCCCCCCAGTCAAATCAGTTGAAAGCTAGACACCAACCAGGGGTCACTACCCTGCAGTTAACCTCTAGCTCTGCCCTTGTGTTGTTCCGGAGTGAGATCCCAGAACCGGCAGACTCCGTGGCAGATTTGGATGGAAGGACCTGCCCACGTATTTAAGAACTTCACACATATGGACACCCTGGACGGCCGCGGAACCAGTCGTTAGCCCCCAACATCATGGACGCAAGATAACCAGGACCAGACCCATCAGATACTACCCAAGATTCTCTTTAGCAGTACTACATCTTACTGTGCTGTTTAGAGATTTCACTAATTAAATATTTCTACGAAGTGGCTAAGACCTTGCCCAGTGTAATACAGACTTAACCATTCCATTTGGGACGTACTAAGCGATCAGTGCTCATTAATTAACAGGCGACCTTGACTCTCTTAATTACCTTATTCAGATATTAAAACTCTAGTGATATCTAACGTTCGCCCACTGATTTGCGTTCTATGTATTTCTGAAACAAGGATATAAAACTTAGATCAGTACCCCTCTGAGGTTACAATAGAATTCCCGTGCTCTAAAATACGCGTGTCTAATCTAGTCTGTGAACTACTACTTGTGCACCAGAGCTACCAGTAATAAATCTAACAGTGAATAGGAATCTACAAGTAACATTGATGGTCTTCGGTATATAAACCTGTTAAATCAAAGCCAGTGATCAGAAGATTAATACCTGAACGTTGGAAGTGGGAGACTAGGCTCCATCCAGATCCACTTATGCTAGTGTTGTTCCATTCTATTTATATTGTCTTACACAAGTATTCTGCAGTGGTATATTAATAAACGTGATCGTGTAACTTGCTACCATGTGTTTCTTTGTGTTCTCTATTCCTCATATCTTGTATTGTGCATGCAGCCTTCTATACCCAGTCAATTAGAACTCACATTACCAAGTTAAACCTGTAGAAAAACAGGGCATAACAAGGAGAACTACTATTCAAGAAAGAAGGGAACGAGAGAAAAACATACATACAGTAGATGTTGGAAAAGGAGAGAAAAGAGGATAAAAGAATTTTGACGAAAGAAACAGAAAATTAAGAACACAGGAAAATTAAGAAGAGCTAAAGTGTTTAAACATTTATGAAACAAATTTTAAAAGATAGTAAGAAAAGTGTAGGCTAACAAGAAAGGGAGTATTATTAAGGAAAACAAAATATAATATATATTATGGAAAACATGTAAATTTAAAAGAATATAAGAACTGTGTAGAAGATTAACGAGGGGCCGATACTTAAGGCTATCCCTCAACATCATCATCATCATCAGGGGGGCTGGATTTACCATTAGGGTCGCCGTTTGTCTTGGCGAAGTCTGGGTTATGTTGTTGTTGTTGTTGTTCCCCAGGCTGTCTGGCCGAACAGCCCAAGGTCTCGAGCAAGGCCAAGGCCATAAACGAGCGCCCCCACAAAACCCTCCCTGCTTACCACTAACAAAGCCCGGGTGACCGAAGCCACTCCAAGGCAGGGAGCTGAGGAGGTGCGGAAACGCCCGGTAAACCAAAGCCCCACCCAAGGCCCTGTGCCACTCAGCAATTATGAAGGGAAAGTTGAGGGGCAAGGGAAAAATGTGACGCTTTGGCTCCCAATCTTGGCAGTAGGGAGGTCAATCCACGAAAAGACGCCGTCACTTGAGATCTAGAAGATATATAAGTAAAAGGAACAGTCAGAGTAAGCTATGGGTATGGCAGAGATCGCTCAGCTCTCACTCTGATAGACAGCCCATCACCACATGACTAGAACCCAATCCTCTCGGCATCAGCTAGGAAAGGCCCTAGAAAGCGCCTTTGGCGGGGGGATAGCTCCCCTATTTCAACTCCTTTCGGGGTTGGGCACCCGCCTGGTCTGGGTTATTGGTAGGGGTGGTGGTGGTGGTTGTGGCTTTGACCTTGGGGGTTCGCTTCACTTTGGGAGGGAGGGGTGGATATACCGTTAGGTCTGCCGTTAGGAATGGGGGTCTGGGTGAGAGCTGGCCCGGGGGCAGTTTTGGATGGGTTTTGTGGGCGTGAATGGTGGATCTGTGGAGGTTGGAAAGGCAGAGAGTGGTTTGTTGGTGGGGGAAGAGGTTTTGGCTGGAGAGGGGTTGATGTTGGATGATGGTTTGATATGGATGGTGGCTTGAAGGGTTGCGGTCGGGGGTAGTGATAGGGGAGGGTTAAAGGTGAAATGGGCAGGTCGAGTCGGGGTTGTTGTTGTGGAAGAGGTTGGTGCTGGGGAGGGGTTGAATTGTGTAGAGAGTTGTGATCGTAAGTGGGGTTGTGGGAAGGGTGAGTAAGGCTGGAGGTTGAGAGTTATGATAATCTGGTGGTTTGGAGGGTTGGAGTGTGGGGATTTGATAGGGAGATGGTGGGGGGGGGGGGGGGGTCTGGGCAGGCAGGGTTGTGGTTTGAGAGGAGTTGACTTTGGACTGGTTTTATTGTCGGGAGAGACGTGGATGGGATTTCGAGGAGTGGTTGAGGTTGAGAGGTTGATTATGTTGTTTGGGGTGAGAGAGAGAGTAGTATTTTTGGGGGTTAGTTAAGGTGGAAACAGTTTTGTGGTTGGATTTGGATGGGCGTGGTATTTTGTCGAGCAGGATCTTTGGGGGTGGAATTTGGGGCAGATGGGGTAACGGTGGAGAGGGGGTTAAGGTAGGGGGAAAAGAGGAGGTAGGGGGTATGTACGGGGTGATTTTGCGTTCTGAATGTGGTCGTGAGAGGGTTGGCTGGCAGGGTGAGAATTGGTGGAGGTTGAGAGTTTAGGATGATCTGGGGTTTTGGAGAGTGGGGGTGTGGGAGATTGACAGTTAAATTGTGGAGGTAGGGTGAGTAGGTAAGTTTGGAGAGATTGTTGCGGAAGAGATTTACCTCGGAAAAGAGTGGAATTTGGTAGGGATGGATGAAGGAGACATTGATGGAGATTTTGGTCCTGGTGTTGGATGATGGGGCAGAGGTAGGTTGGCGAGCGGGGGTGTTACTGGAGATGGATTCAGGAGCGGTTTGGGTAATGTTAGAGAGGGTGACAAGGGAGGGGGGGAATAGGAGGTAGGCGGAGCTGTATATTTCTTGGGTGATGCGGGTGTTTGAAGGTGTTCACCGAGGTTGGGCATGTGGGGAGATGATGGTTGGGGGGGGGGGGGGTGAGGTTGACAGTTTTGAGGGGGGGACAGGTGATGAATCTGAGGAAGTGAGAGGCGTGACAGGTTGTTGAGGGATTGACGGGGGTGAAGGTTTCTCTTGGGTGACAGGTGCATTTGAGAGAGTGGAGGGGGGGCTCATTTTCTGACCAGCATTTTTCAGGGGTGACATTGAAAGAGAATTGGTTATGGGGGGGGGGGGGTGACAATTTCTGCGATCTGTGGTTTGTTGGCAGGCATAGAAAAGGGAGGGGGTTCATGGGGTAACACAATTGATTGAAGATTATCGTTGGTGGATGGCTGGGCAGGGGAAAATTTAGGGATGGTCTGAGAGGATAGAGGCAAGGAAGAGTGCACTGGGGTTGGAATTTCATCGGGGGTCATTTTGGAAGGGTGCACAGAGTTTGATTTCTTAGGAGAATGGAGGGACTTATTTATGATAGTGTTAAGTGGAGGAATACATTTACTTTCTTGGATAGGGGCTGAAGGGGTGGATAGGGGTTTCACAGGGTGTTTAGACATGGCTGGGGGTGAGATTTTTTTCAAGAACTTCATTTACTAAGGGGGAATGTGAGGGAATGGATGGATGTGGGTGAACTGACCTTGGACTCTAGTTGGTAATGGTGAAGGGTTGGTCATCATTTGTCATGGCTGGCGAGTTGTTTGGAGTGGTGGGTGTCCGTAGAAGTTTTCGTATTTCCCGTATGTTCTGGTGGAAACTCGCTGTCCCATGGTCCATGAAATGTTGGTAGATGTCTACCAGAAGGAGGTTCACCAGGGAGAGGAACACCTGTTGTTCTTGGTATTCAAGGGTTCGCGAGGGACATGCGGATTGATGTGCCCCCATACCTTGGTTAGGGTGACGTCCAGGCGTCCTTCATATACCACTTGATCGAGTTGGCACATTTCTCTGATGGAGAGCATATGTTCCTCGAATGAGCCATACAGGTCGAAATGGGCGGTGATGTGGGATGGGAGGATGTCGAACAATGCGGTGAATAACTGTTCATTTTGTTGCTCGTCATCTTGAGAGCTATACGTGGTCCTCACGTATCTGTAGAGTTGTACAAGGGTCACATTGATATCCCCTTCATACTTGATCTCGTCGACTTTTATTATTTTGGGGGCGACGAGGGAACCCAAAAGTGGCCCTAAGGCCTGGATCACGAGGGATCGAAACTGGTTCCAGGTAAGCTTTGGCGTTACCTATTTAGCAATTTGGGAAACGGCTTTTCCCAACTGCATAATGTGCAATAATGCACCAGCGATTTTCTCGCGGTAATTTTGAAGTGCCAAATCTAACACTGGCTTTACTATGTCTAAGTAAGTGGCGATATCATACGTTTTTACATCATACTTGGGAATGTGACTGTAATAGCGAGCTGCCATTTTTGCGATGTTACCATGCTTCTATTGTTTGACAATATTTACCGCAATGAAATCTTCTATCCGAATCAAGAACCACCGCTGCCGCCAATTTTATGCCTTGATTTTATACAGGATTAACTTGGTATAGGTGAGTTCTGCAAGACTGGGTTATTGGATTTCATGCAAAATACATAAAGAGAATCAACAGAGGACATAGATAATCTCGGACATATGGTTTGTAATACAGCTTTATTCTAAATAACACTCAGGTATAAGGTACGTAATAGAATTCACACGAACAATAGATGTTGGAGCACTCAGGTAGGTTATTGGACTTATTACAATCTCCCAGCACTTATCGCGGATTTGGATAGAGACATACTTCCCACTTCCAACGTTCAGGCATTATTCATCTGATCACATTGCTTTACGATACGTAGGGTACATGAATCACACAGGTTAGGTATTTCGCTTTGTTAACTCTCTGGTAATATGACTGTAAATCAAGGATGAAAGTATAAGTAATATGGTTATTGCCCAAGAATTAACGTAAAGGGATAACTGTAGCTAGTTGCACTGGTCTAGTATGTTCACTTGTCTAGGTAATACTTCAGACCGAAAATATCAGTGAGGGCGAATCAGGTTTCTGGTGGAGAATCACAATCACTTATTTCAGAATTGCTTTCGCTCGAGCCATAGTCCAATTGATTCAGACTTATTTCTTTGGCGAGGTTAAACCTGATGGCAAGAATAATTACGGGAGTCAGTTCGCCTAAGCTAAATTTCACTGATATATATTAATACATACTAGCATAATAATCACTTGCTTCCTAACATCAGAGAAAATTGAGACATAATCGAATACACTGGATGGTTGAGTTAATAGCACCGTAACACTGGTACTTTGCGAAGTAACACTGTGATGGAGTTTTCCTGGTTATCTTGCATTAGTGATGTTGGGGGTTAACAGTAGCTCTGGGGCCGTCCAAGCTGTCCGGTAGTGTAGAGAAGGTTTACAGATGGGTTGCTTGCGTAACCGGTGTTACGGCTGGATCGGCAATACATATTCGGGATTCTTGATCGTAGGACAGAAATGGCTTATGTGACAACGACACGCTCGATTCCAGTCCCAAATACTATATGCTCCAGACAACAAAAGCACCAACGCCCTACAGAGTTATCGTCTATGGTAACGAGGTACCTTAACTCGGCGAAAGTGTACAACAGGGGTAGGCTATGAGGCTAAACTCCCTCAGACATTTATAGGTTACGTTATGACTAAAGAAATGCAATACTCAAGAAACTACGTTAATATTAAGCCTCTAATAATGTAGAATAGAAGCAGGCTAAAGGTATGACAGTGAAATGCTAAATGACAAATGTACACGCCTACTTGAAAGCGCGTGCACTAGAATAACTGTCCCCTACTAACATGCACTAGCATGTAGCATACAAGATGTTCATGATCCAGTAGATACCTAATAATACACATGGAAGGAACATGAATAGTAGTCACTTATTGTAATAATGAATCTATACTTGGAATAACTAAAAGGTTGCAGGCAACAGTACTGCGCCGGTAGCCTACTACCGCATAGGCTACTTCGCTTCTCTCACTCTGTCTCCCCTCTGAGTCTGTATGCGCCCTACGCAACAGAACTCCGGACACAGCAGCAAAACGACAGTGCAGTTAATTGATACATGAAAGTATTAATAGTGTTGTCTTGTGTGTGAGTAATGTGTACTGTAAAGTGTTACATACATAAACTTAAAGAGAGCTGCAATGCATAGTAAAATAAAGATATAACCCACTCATCATCCCCATGTGTTCTAGCTAGCAGGCCAAGTCACAGGAACAACGAGTCCCAGCACCGAAAGCGAGAACCCAGGAAAAGACTGCAGAGAACACAAGGACAGATAAATTACGTTACTCTACTGTACCGGCACTACGAGCGAGCTGTAGTCTCTGGTACTGCACTCGCTCCTGGCTCGGTAGGCAAATCAAGGCTAAGTCCTCGCCCCTCTACAGACAACTCCTGGTCATGGTCGGGCTCTTACACATGGCACTAGTCTAGTCACAAATTGGATGATGAGCTGGGCATATAACTCGTGAACATGTAGAACGTTCACCAACTATCCTCATCAAGAAGATCGCTGTTCACATTAACCCCTTAAATCTAATACATGTAAATATATGCTTGTCCTAAGAGTAATACGAGAGGTGAGTGCTGAAACTCCTTTAGGACCTCAAGGGAAGGGTATGCATTTAAATAGAGAGAAGAATGAAATGAGAGTAATGTCGTCAGAGAGAAAGAGTGCAACCGTGAGAAATTGGGAGAGAGGGCAAGGGATGTTAGAATCTCAAAGGTTCTAGGCAACCTGATCATGGAACACACAGCGAGCCTCCATGCAATGTGCAGTACGACAACATGGGCAGCCAGGCAGCATATGCAGGCGGCAATGCACTACCAACCCTGTCGCACCTAGCTATAAGCGCAGGGCTGCCAACCGGTCCATACGTCTGGCAACCATTGCTACCCTCTCGCTCTGAAGTCTAACTCACTCTCTCTCTCTGAATTCCTATCATCTCATCTATCAACTTCTCTATTGATACTACATATTAAATGGAAGGTCTCGACATGGCTTAAAACAAAACCCACCACTGGTTAGCAAATGACGAGACCTTTGCAGAGATACAAAGAACACAGTTATATGTTGTCACACTCAATATAAGCAGCCAACACGGCACACGGCCACGCACCGTGTCGGCACACGGCACAGTGGAGTACCAAGGAGTACAATCAGGTTGCGTTGCCACGCACTGGGCGTCACAGCCCCCCCAAGATTTTAGATAATCGACCTTAGAAGCATTATCAAAATCTGACAGGCAACCAACCGACCTGCTACCCTTAGCTGCCACTAATTGCAAAAGGTGCACAACAACTGAAGTGTGAATTATACATAAAACACAATATCGCATGCATCATGCTACAACAATAAAGACTTACAAAACTAAAAAAAAAATTCTCGTTTATTTTATTGTTTTATAATCTTTTTGGACGGCGTTATGATAGCCTAATTTTACTCCTGCTCAACCCACACACCGTGCACGACTATCCTGGATCATCAACCCTTGATAGACAATCTGCTATCACGTTCTCACTCCCGGCAATATGCTGAATGTTGAGATTATACTCTTGGAGCATTAGGGACCACCTGGTCAACCGCATATTCCGATTGTGAAACTGATTTAGGAATTTCAAGGGATGATGGTCCGTATAAATCGTCACTACCGGGCCGTAGGCTGGAACATAAACTTCGAAATGTTTGAGCGACAAAACGATAGCAAGAAGCTCCTTCTCTATAGTCGAGTAATTCCTTTGTGCCGAATTAAACTTGCGAGAAAAGAAGCTCACTGGGTGTTCCAAGCCCTCGGAATCAGTCTGCAGTAACACTGCCCCGGCACCCACACCGCTGGCATCAGTCGCCAGCTAAAAACTCCTGGAGAAGTCTGGGGCTCTCAAAATCGGATGTGTACACAGCAGGTGCTTGACTAGGTCGAAAGCCCTCTGACACTCCGCAGCCCAACAGAACTTCACTGACTTCGACAGTAGATCAGTTAACGGTGCTAAGACAGTAGAGTATCCCCGGATGAAGCGCCTATAATAGCCTATCATACCTAGGAACCGCATGACCTGGCGCTTAGTGGTGGGCCTGGGAAACATATTGATAGCCTGTATCTTGCTCAGGGGGGGGCACACCCGGCCTAACCCGACCACGAAGCCAAGATACTGCACAGTAGCCTTTACAAACTCGCACTTCCTCAGGTTCACCACCAGCCCAGCATCGTGCAACTTCCCAAACAGGGTCTCTAAGTGCCTTAGGTGATTTTCAAAATTGTCATCATACACTATCACGTCATCAAGGTAGACCGTGCAGTTAGGGATTTCGTCACAAATATCGTTCATCAGGTTCTGAAACGTGGCAGGTGCGTTCTTAAGCCCATAAGGCATTACGTTACATTGGTAGGTCTTGCCATCTACCACAAAACCACAAACTTGCTTAGCTCGGTCCGACAGGGGTACTTGCCAGTAGCCTTTTACAAGATCAATTTTAGTAAGGTACTTTGCATTCCCTATCTTGTCCACGCTGTCGTCAACTCGAGGCAAAGGGTAAGGGTTGGTAGTGGTCAAGCCATTTAGCCTACGAAAATCTATGCAGAACCGCACCTTGTCGTCAGGTTTTGGCTGCAACGTGACGGGTGATGTCCACTTCACATAACCTTCAGTGATCATCCCTCGCTCAACCATGTACTTTAACTCCTCCCGTAAAGCTGGCAACTTTACCGGGGGCACACGGTAGGGCACTGACTTGAAGGGCACATTATCACCGACGTCCACGTCGTGCGTTACCTGAGTAGTGAGACCTGGGTGTTCGGCGAAAACAGAGGGGTATGACCTGAACAGGCCTAGGACAGCAGCACCCTGGTGCTCAGGCAGGTGACTTACAGCTTGCCTAGCCTCTTGTTCAGTATTCCCCGCCCACTGTTCCGCGGAAATGACACAGTCCCAGCTATCCTCCTCAGCAGCATGACTGTCCCCACCTCCTTCTCCACCCTGGCCGCTGCAGGCCAGCACAGGGACAGTGAGAGGCTCTGAGGGGCGTCTCACATACTCTTTCATGAGGTTAACATGACATAACTGATGTTTTTTTCTACGGTCAGGTGTTGCAACGAGATAATCAAGGTCGGACAGTTTCTTAGCCACCACATACGGCCCAATAAACTTGGCAGAAAGGGGGTGTCCAGGCAAAGGTAAAAGCAACATTACCTCCTGACCCACCGAAAACTCCCGAAGCTTCACCTTGGCGTCATACTGGTGCTTCATGACCGCCTGTGCATTAACCAAGTTATTACCTGCCGCTGCCATGCAACCTATAAGTCTCTCCCGGCTCTCAAGGATATATTTAAGTACAGACCCCGGCTTCTCTTCGCCCTCCCAGATCTCTTTCACCATACTTAAAGGTCCTCTCACATTATGGCCAAAGACTAGTTGATT
Organism: Lithodes maja; assembly: GCA_037953745.1. Taxonomy (NCBI): domain Eukaryota; kingdom Metazoa; phylum Arthropoda; class Malacostraca; order Decapoda; family Lithodidae; genus Lithodes; species Lithodes maja. The sequence continues at coordinate 11,480 of JBAKBP010030009.1, read as the reverse complement.
TGGACTGAACCCCAGGCTCTCTCCTGGGACTTCACGTGCAGCGAACAGAACATACGGCAGACCCAAATCCCAATCAGTGTCATGTTCTGCACAGTAACAGCGTAGCATACTCTTCAGGGTCGAGTGCCACCGCTCCAAGACTCCCTGACTCTCGGGATGGTAGGCTGACGACACTACAGAACATATACCGTGCAACTGAAGGGTTTGCTTGAACAATTTGGATGTAAAATTGCTCCCCTGGTCTGACTGCACCTCACGTGGAAATCCATAACGGGAACAGAACAATAATAAGTTTTTAACAACTGCCTTTGCCGAGCCGTTTCTCATGGGGTATGCGTCCGGGTATCTCGTAGCCACATCCATGATTGTCAACAGGAATTTATTGCCACTACTAGTAGGCGGGAAAGGGCCAACCAAATCTACTACAACTTTGCTGAACGGAGGCCCGGTGACAGGTATGGGAAACAAAGGTGCCTTCGGGATTGTCTGGTTAGGCTTCCCCGTTGTCTGGCAGGTCGCACACCCAGCCACCCATGCACAGACATCAGCCTTGACCCCAGGCCACCAGAAAAACCTGCCCAATGCCGCCAATGTTTTTGTTACCCCCAAATGACCCGCCACCGGCACATCATGCGCCAGACACAATAAGGACTCTCTATACTTATTTGGAACAACCACCTGGTCTACTACCCTCGCACCGCCCTCCCACTTCGATTTGGGGTCTAGAAATCTGCGGTACAATATCCTGTTGAGCCTAAAGAAATCTCCCGGCTTCGCATCCCCATCTTCCTCCAACTCTATGGCACCATTGCTATAACGAGCTAGGCTAGCGTCTTGCAGCTGCTGCTCACTAATGTCCCTGGGCGTCAATGCATCAAGATGGTTTTGTAATAAGACATTACCCCGGCTAGTAGGCTCTACTGCCTTAGTGGCTCTCGCTACAGCTCTTGCCTCACGCGAAGTCTTACCCAACTCTGCCTTGTTACACACCATATCTGGGCCAGAGTCAACTCCCGTGTTTATTATAGGTCCAAGTACCGAATCACCGAGAAGTGCAGCAGAATCAATGTCCCTTTTCCTGCCCTTAGCAACCTTCTCCTGATCCTTCCTCCACTGTCCCCGAGGTTGAGTGCTAGGCTGTGCAGGAGCCGCAGAGCGAGATCGGGTTACCACACAGGCCATCTCATCCTGTTGGCACCTCCCAACCCATTCCCGATTCTCACCATCCACGTCGGCCGCCCTCTCGGCAACGACTAAGGGTGGAGTCCCGGAAGTGGGCACCGCAAAGTCGTTGCCGAGAAGAAGGTCGACGCCCTCAACTGGCAAACACTCAACGATCCCTACATCCAGCTCCCTGCACACCTCTCCCACTCTCAACTCCAACCTCACAAGTGGGTATGACCTCGTAGCATTTATACCCTGCACCACAACAACTCTGGCCGCATTTATCGGTTTCCCTGTGAAGTTCCTCAACAAAGTTTGCGAAGCCCCCGTATCCCTCAGCAAGTCAACCCTCCGTAGTTCACTCCCCCAGCTCACAAACCCGTGTCCCCGATGGCTACAGAAAGTGTCCCGGACAGGTGTCGAGCCTTCCGTACGCTTCTTTACCGCGTGTGCCTCAGCTGCTGACAACCTACCCCGGGCAGTTGCTGCAGCCTTCAGAGACACACCGATACTGTGAACCAATGACACCGGCTTAGCGGGAGTGTTACTAGGGCACTCACGTGAATAATGGCCTAGCTTCTGACATTTGTAACATTTCACATCCCCAATGGGCTTCTTCCCTTGTGCGGGCGAAGAAGGGGCCTGACCTTTAGTAAACGGGAGAGGCTTGTGTTTGTAGGTGTTATTAGGTGCAATGCATTTAGTGTGGTTATGTGTGTCATAGGATTTGTTATTATCGAAAACTCTGGTGGGTGGGGTATAGCGCCCCTTCTGCCCTGACTCAGCCCTCTGAGCGGCACCGCAACCACGAATCAATGATAATCTGAGGTCTGCCATCTTGGCAGCCTCCTCTACTGTCTTGGGACATTTTTCCTTAATGTTCAGCGTTAGATCGGTTCCAGTACATTTGTAAAACTGTTCCAGATAGAAAAGTTGCTTAATTTCCTCAGCCGACTCTGCGTGCTCGGACCGAAACCAGTTATTACCTGCATCTGTTAAGTCCCGTGCGTGCTCCATAAAACTGACGTCGCTCTTCTTATTCACGCCACGGAACTTCAATCTATAAGTTTCGGGTTGCAGTTCGTAGGCCCGGAGCACAGCCTCCTTCACCAGTCCATACACTACACTCTCGTCCAGTGACAGTGCATCGTAGGCTTTCAACCCCTTACCCACTAGACGTGATGAAACTAATGCTGCCCATTTAACCTCCGGCCAGTCATACTCACGACACTTCTTTTCGAAACGAGCAAAAAACTCAGTCACTGCTGTCTCATCAAATGCGGGTACTAACTTAATTAAATGCGAAAGTGAGTCTGTAACCCGGTGCCCACCACCGAGATGACGCCCCGTGGTCTCTACTCTAGACTTCTCGACATCCATTTCAGCCTGGTACCTGGTTGCATCCTGATTGGCTTGGATTCTAGCAACCTCTATGCGTTCTATACTAGCCTGTTGTATCTGTATCTGAGTCTCCTGCAGCTTAAACTTAGCTAGTTCTAGCTGGAATAACATCTCAGGAGACAGGCCTGGGGGGGGAGAGCACAAAATGGGGGATCCACACCGAGACGTGTTTACGGGTAAGCCAGCTTGCCCTTGAGAACCCTCCTGCTGCATCGTGCTAAGACTCGCTGGCTGAGGGCCCAGCTCAGGGGTAGAGTGGAATGGAGGCTTGGAGGGAACCCCCCAAGACCCCACTCCACCCACCGCCCCATCGCCATCACCCAACAAACATGCCACCAAATTCTTCTTGGGCCAACTGTCAGGACAGTCCCGCCCCAAAACCGTGGCTAAACAGCGAAGACCGTAACAATCAATAGCCTGCAGGCGCTGTTCGGTCAAAGGTGTCTGCAAAAATGCCCGGGCATCCCTCTCTCCACTTATAACACTCCCCTCCCTAAACATCTGTTGTACTTGCTGGTTACTAGGCTGTACCGTGTTATCCTCCCCCGTAAATGATGAGTCATTAGACATAGTGCTGGTTATACAATTGCTGTTCATAAAAAAAAGAAGTGCTTATTACTAATTGCAGTCTCGACTCACAAAATGTTAAAGGTGCTTGAATGACTCTACTCTAGACACCCCTAACGAAACAATCTGCAAGTCCACCAATACAATAATGACACAATAAAAATTCCTCCAATATGCAAGAAAATTCTAGCCAGCTCTACTAGGTAGCATAGAATAGTTCTCCAAAAAACATGTGATAGGATACTACTGAATCTTGTGCAAGGTCGCCATTTTGTTACGGCTGGATCGGCAATACATATTCGGGATTCTTGATCGTAGGACAGAAATGGCTTATGTGACAACGACACGCTCGATTCCAGTCCCAAATACTATATGCTCCAGACAACAAAAGCACCAACGCCCTACAGAGTTATCGTCTATGGTAACGAGGTACCTTAACTCGGCGAAAGTGTACAACAGGGGTAGGCTATGAGGCTAAACTCCCTCAGACATTTATAGGTTACGTTATGACTAAAGAAATGCAATACTCAAGAAACTACGTTAATATTAAGCCTCTAATAATGTAGAATAGAAGCAGGCTAAAGGTATGACAGTGAAATGCTAAATGACAAATGTACACGCCTACTTGAAAGCGCGTGCACTAGAATAACTGTCCCCTACTAACATGCACTAGCATGTAGCATACAAGATGTTCATGATCCAGTAGATACCTAATAATACACATGGAAGGAACATGAATAGTAGTCACTTATTGTAATAATGAATCTATACTTGGAATAACTAAAAGGTTGCAGGCAACAGTACTGCGCCGGTAGCCTACTACCGCATAGGCTACTTCGCTTCTCTCACTCTGTCTCCCCTCTGAGTCTGTATGCGCCCTACGCAACAGAACTCCGGACACAGCAGCAAAACGACAGTGCAGTTAATTGATACATGAAAGTATTAATAGTGTTGTCTTGTGTGTGAGTAATGTGTACTGTAAAGTGTTACATACATAAACTTAAAGAGAGCTGCAATGCATAGTAAAATAAAGATATAACCCACTCATCATCCCCATGTGTTCTAGCTAGCAGGCCAAGTCACAGGAACAACGAGTCCCAGCACCGAAAGCGAGAACCCAGGAAAAGACTGCAGAGAACACAAGGACAGATAAATTACGTTACTCTACTGTACCGGCACTACGAGCGAGCTGTAGTCTCTGGTACTGCACTCGCTCCTGGCTCGGTAGGCAAATCAAGGCTAAGTCCTCGCCCCTCTACAGACAACTCCTGGGCATGGTCGGGCTCTTACACATGGCACTAGTCTAGTCACAAATTGGATGATGAGCTGGGCATATAACTCGTGAACATGTAGAACGTTCACCAACTATCCTCATCAAGAAGATCGCTGTTCACATTAACCCCTTAAATCTAATACATGTAAATATATGCTTGTCCTAAGAGTAATACGAGAGGTGAGTGCTGAAACTCCTTTAGGACCTCAAGGGAAGGGTATGCATTTAAATAGAGAGAAGAATGAAATGAGAGTAATGTCGTCAGAGAGAAAGAGTGCAACCGTGAGAAATTGGGAGAGAGGGCAAGGGATGTTAGAATCTCAAAGGTTCTAGGCAACCTGATCATGGAACACACAGCGAGCCTCCATGCAATGTGCAGTACGACAACATGGGCAGCCAGGCAGCATATGCAGGCGGCAATGCACTACCAACCCTGTCGCACCTAGCTATAAGCGCAGGGCTGCCAACCGGTCCATACGTCTGGCAACCATTGCTACCCTCTCGCTCTGAAGTCTAACTCACTCTCTCTCTCTGAATTCCTATCATCTCATCTATCAACTTCTCTATTGATACTACATATTAAATGGAAGGTCTCGACATGGCTTAAAACAAAACCCACCACTGGTTAGCAAATGACGAGACCTTTGCAGAGATACAAAGAACACAGTTATACGTTGTCACACTCAATATAAGCAGCCAACACGGCACACGGCCACGCACCGTGTCGGCACACGGCACAGTGGAGTACCAAGGAGTACAATCAGGTTGCGTTGCCACGCACTGGGCGTCACACCGGTGATGACGCTCTGATATGTTACCCTTGCTGGGGACCGTAAATAACGCTGTCTCAGGCTCAACCGGACTAACAACGTATCGGATTAACATAAGACAGTCGAGAAAAGCGACTGCTTAACTATCTCTGGTCCTTATAAGAGGTTCAAGGAGCGCGGGCGGTTTTGCACCTTTTTGTCAACAAATGCTGATGCTACAGTCAATTGTTGCCAAGGAGTTATTCTTGCAGAGTCCTCAATCAAGAGTTTCTCGCATAATCCCTTCTAACATAACAAGATCTTTCTGCCTTAGACCAGTTATGAGTTATGATCGTTCGTAAACTCAAGTAGCAGAGGGTGCACTACAAGAAGTTTATGAAAACAATCAATAATTGGTGAATTTGTTGTCTACCAATATAATATTACTGCCGGTAGTCCCGATCGCAATAAAACATTCGTAAAGGGTTAATTCACTTCCTCACAGAGTTGCACAGATTACGGAATGCCGAAATTATCGTGAATCTGGAGGGGGGGGGGGGGGGGGAGTACTAGACGCCAACACGGTGCGGTCAACCGTTGCTTTGAGCTGTAATATTCAAATGGCGAATATTGCCTCTGTGGCATATTTATAGGCTTGGTCAAGGGAGCCTCAGGAATATTCTAGAAGTATTGGATGTCAATACTATGAAGTAGTTAATTTATTCTGGTGAACTTAGGGGGTTAGTGAGAGGGGTCTTTATTTCGGCAATAAATAGCTGGTAGATGGGTCATTGTGGACATCTTTACTCTAGTATAAGGTACTATTAGAGTTGTTTAGAGCAGGATTTGGTGAAGGGGTTTGCACTACTTTGCTTGGCGCCATACGTGTCCAGGCTATGTGACGCATGTCGAGTATGAGCATGCTGTACAGAACGCCCAGTCAGGCCCCACTCTCGCTAGGATCGTCAGGGCAGGAACTTTGGCTGTAGTCTGTGTAGAGTTTCCTAACTCAGTTTATGTGAACCGTTGTACTATAAGTATTATCATTATGTATTTTGTTTTCTTCTAAGTCAACGAGTTCTATTTTATATCATTAGATATAAGTATTGTGTGTGGGACTTATATACAATGATGAGAGAGAGAGTTATGTAACGACGGCCAGTGAGCGCGCCACGAGGTGTGTAGGCCTCACTCCCTCCTCCCTCCTCCCTTCCTCCCTTTCAGCGCGTGGGAAGTTCTTTGTCGATCCCAGATTGAGAGAGAATATGATGTCATGATTGCCAGTGGGCGGTCCTTAAGTAGTTTGAGATATGCCGCTAGAGGGCCGAGTATAAAAAGGGAGGTCTCGCCATGCTTTACTCAGAACTCATCAGGCAAAGCGACTTCTCATATCCCTTGCAACTATCCATATTCTTCCGACTGATGTGAACTTTCTCTACTCTCTGAACAGCCTATCTTCTTCTCTTCTCGTCCCTGTTTAACCTCCATGACCCCTTTGGTGCAGATTTAGTCAGCCAAAGTATTATCGCTTGAGTTCTCACGAGATAAGTGCCTGTTAGATAGCCTATTTTTGGAAGGGTTAACTAGAATAGGATTGATTGATGTTTGTTGCACTCGTATATGCATTTCCCTGTGTGCGATTATTCATGTTCCTGTTTTCTGCTGGTTTAGGCAATGCTAGACTGGGATAGGGTTTCTGAGTTGTGATTTCCTATGAGTACTAGGTTGCGGTTGAACCAGTACAATTGCAACGGAGACGTGGAACGCCTAGGTGGTCTTTCTGACTGTGTACCGTGGGAGTTTAGCACTGTGTTGCGAGTGAGGGCTTTTGCCTATGCCACCCAACACTGTGTTATCTCATTTGCTTGACTTTGAGAGGATCGCCAGGAGAGAACCAGATACTAGTGATCTGGATCTCTCAAGAGAGCATCCCGTCAATTACCGTAATTTGGCCGCACAGTCTTAAGGACCTCGCTAGGCTACGAGCCGCTTGCTCAGCCATTGTCTCTTAACCTTAGATATCCCAGCTAGACTTTGCTCGACCAGCAGATACAGCATAGTATTGAAACTTCTCCTTATGTATATTATTGTTTAAGCACTATTGATTTCATGTGTGGCACGCTTAGCTACTTCAGAGATTAGTGGCCCACGAGCACAATCTTAGTAGGCTATTGCCAGTGCATTGTCGGAGTACTTCTTCTTAATGTTTGCCATATCCTATTGCTTAGTCTTATAATTCTTCTTATGTCAATTTAAAGCCTTTAATTACCAGTGAGTTATTCATTAAATTGCTGTTCAAAATCCGATACTTACTTCTTATGAGTATTCGAGAAGCATCTAACTTATCAGAAGATTCCTTGCTTGATGCTCGAGGACTATTGTTTAACGTAACGTAATAGTGCCGATCCGAAGTAGAGGGTGGAGGACTTCTTAAGTTCTTAGTTCAAGGGTGGATTACTTCGGCTTCGGCCAACACTATTCTTTAGTGTTGTAGTACTTTCTTCTTTGTTTGATTGTTGACCAGACTAGATAACTCCCGTCTTGTTATTAGTCTGTTGTGTGACACGCTAGTACCGAGTTCTTGTATACCCCGTTATAGCAGATAGAACTCTGGAGGGTAGTGGCGTTTTTTGTTCGGCTGGCAGTACTCTGGGGTTGGGATCGTGTGTTTCCGTTGTGGCAGCGAGCCATACTCGAGTCCTGTGTAAGAGCCCTAGTGTACCCGAGTGCCCGGTCGTAACAAATGGCGACCTTGCTTAGGATTTTGTGAACAGTATAATTTTTTGCAGAGTTGTACAACATTTGTTTGTTCGTACTTTAGCGTACATATTGAAGAATATTTTTTTTTTTGTAAGGCAATTAGGAGAGCATTTAAGAGACTCCAGTTAATTTAGTAATTAGTGCTTACATAAGGGAGTTTAACACTTTTGTCTCGAGAATTTTTTGTGAACTTCAGTATGTCGTGCCCTAGTATTGACGAGGAGCGAGAGATGCCAGTTGAAGAGGTGCCGTTAGTAATCAGTGAGGAGGATGCTAGAGTTTTTGTGAGTAAGCGGTACCACGTGACGGAGGAGAGGTTGACTGGGGTGAATATTTATGGCTTGCACCTGATAGCCAAGGTTTTGGGTCTATCCAATGTAGGAGGGATGTCCAAGGGGGAGCTGATTTCCTGGGTGTTGCGTGGGCGACATGGGGTTTCGGAGGAGAGGGCATTTGGGGGGGTTCCTCCCCAGATCCCCTCTCACTCGACTCCCACAGTGCCGTCCACTCAAGTACCGGAGGTTAGCACCCTCCCACAGAGGGATGAGAATTGGAAGATTGGAGTGCCCTCGGGCGGTGCGTATGGTGGTTCCCCAGTTCTTGCCCCCCCTCCTTCAGTAGTGGCAGCTCCCTCTTCCTGCCTGTCTCCAGATATGATATTTAGACTTGAGCTTGCTAAAATTGAGGCTGAGGCTGAGACCAGGAGGCAGGAGAGTGAGGCTAGGAAGCAGGAGAATGAGACTAGGAGGCATGAGATTGAGGCTGAGTCTAGAAGGCAGGAGAATGAGACGAGGAGGCACGAGGCTGAGCTTAGGTACGACTCAGAGAAATATTGTGCTCAAATAGATTTAGATAAGACTCGTGCAGAGTCGACAGGGATTCGGATGGGCCGTGAGGGCCAAGTAAGAGAACAGTCCTTGTCCCACTTAGTCAAGTTGGTGCCGGCATTTAGTGAAACTGAAGTCACAGAATTTTTTAATCGTTTTGAGAAGAAGTGTAGGGAGCATAATTGGCCTGAAGAGAAGTGGGCAGCTCTAGTCTCCTCCAGACTTACGGGTAAGGGTCTGAGGGCTTATGATGCACTGCCTTTAGAGTCTTGCATTGACTACCCAGAATTGAAGAGAGCTGTCCTACGGGCATACGAGTTGCAACCAGAAACATATCGATTGAAGTTTCGGGGTGTTACAAAGACTAGGGAGGCGACCTTTCTTGAGCATGCCCGGGACTTAAAAGATGCACTTACAAACTGGACACGTTCTGAGAAAGCTGAGACGGCCGAACAGTTGACTGAGCTGTTTCTGCTCGAGCAGTTTTATAAGTGTACAGGTGCAGAAATGACTTTAACTATTAAAGAAAAGAATCCAAAAACTCTACAGGAGGCAGCTGAGATGGCTGACCTCCGGCTATCATTAATTCGTGGGTGCGGGTCTGCCCAGCGTAGTGAGGCAGGTAACAAGGGGCGTGACGCCCCACCCCCCCGAGTTAGTAATATATCTTATGCAAACAAGTACAAGAGTTACGATACCAAGACTGACCACAAGACTAGCACCGTCCCATTTAAGAAGGGGTCGGGCCCTTCCCAGTACCAAGGGAAGCCCAAAGGGGAGTTAGAGTGTTATCAATGTCATAAAAAGGGGCACTTTGCAAGAGTCTGTCCTAGCAAACCACCTACAGCAGCTGTGTCTTTGGCCTGCAACATTGGTGTGTCTCTGAAGCCTTCTGAGTTTGCCCGGGGCAGTTCGTCAGAGGCTGAGGCACAGCCAATGCAGAAGCACCTGGGAGGCTCGAACCCTGCTCAGGATGTTTTTTGCGACCATAGAGGACGGGGTTGCGTGATGTGGGCGGGGCGCAAGCATGGAGTAGAGGTCTTGCGTGATACAGGTGCTTCCCAGACTTTGATGAAAAACTTGACTGGCTACCCTATAAATGCGGCTCGGGTGGTGGTGGTGCAGGGTATTAATGCAACTCGGTCATACCCGCTGGTGCGGTTGGAGTTGGAGGTGGATGGTGTGGCACGTGAATTGGATGTTGGGATTGTGGAGAAACTGCCAGTGGAGGGCGTCGACCTTCTTCTCGGCAACGACTTTGCAATGCCCGCTTCTGAGGTTCTACCCTTAGTCGTTGCCGAGAGGCCGGCCGACGTGAGTAGGGAAGAGCGAGAGTGGGTCGAGCGGTGCCAGGCACAACCCATGGCGTGTGCTGTCACCCGAGCTCGGGCAGCTAAAGTGTCACAGCCTAGTCCTCCGTCTTCAGACCAGCAGAGGAACGATCAACAGGAGGAGGCTAAAGCTGGAGTTGGTTTTAAGAGTTTTGACTCGGCGGCTCTCCTGGGTGATTCAGTATTAGCACCATTACTTAGTTCTGGAGTAGCCCCTGGGCCTGTCATCGAGAGTGACGAGGCTGGGCATGACGAGTCTCCACGACAGCAACGTTATGAACATCGAGAGAGACAGAGGGAGCAGCTCAGTATCGGGGAGGGTCATGCATTGCTCCGGGAGCAGTTAGATCGCTTGGCACCCTCAGATATACGTCGGTTGCAGCTGGAGGACCCTGAGCTCCAAACGTGTGCTAATGGAGCTGTGGAGCTCGACGAGGACGGTGATGCACAGCCGGGAGATTTTTTTTATTTAGATGGCATCCTGTATCGGCGTTTTCAAGACCCTAACCGTAGCTGGAAGATGGGGTCTGGGGTAGTGGACCAGTTGATGGTGCCGCGGGAGTGCAGGGATAGCCTACTGAGTTTGGCGCATGACACACCGCTGGCAGGACATTTGGGGGTAAGAAAAACGGTGGCGGCTTTGGGGAAGTTGTTTTGGTGGCCGGGGATGAAGTCTCATGTGCAGTCCTGGATAAACTCATGTGATATTTGTCAACGGGTCGGGAAACCAAACCAAGTTATTCCTAAAGCTCCGTTGCACCCTATTCCTGTAATTGGGCCACCTTTTAGTAAGATTGTTGTTGACATGGTTGGTCCCCTCCCTCCCACAAAGGCTGGTAATAAATTTTTGTTAACCATCATGGATGTTGCCACTAGATACCCCGATGCATACCCCATGAAAAACGGCATGGCTAAGACGGTAGTCAGTAACTTGTTGTGGTACTTTTCAAGGTACGGGTACCCGGAGGAGATTCAGTCTGATCAGGGGTCCAATTTCACCTCCAATCTCTTTAAGCAAACAATGCAACAGCATGGAATACGGGCGGTGGTATCGTCAGCGTATCACCCTGAGAGCCAAGGGGTGCTTGAGCGGTGGCATGCCACCCTTAAAAGCATGCTCAGGTGTTATTGTGCTGATAACGGAAGAGATTGGGATCTTGGATTGCCGTATGTACTGTTTGCTGCTCGGGAAGTGCCTGGTGAGAGCCTGGGATTTAGTCCAAACGAGCTGATTTTTGGACACCGAGTCAGGGGCCCCCTTAATATGCTGCGGGAAATTTGGGAAGGAACTGTGCCGCCTTGTTCCTTGTTGAAGTATGTGTTTGAAAGCCGTGAGCGCATGCTTAAGAGTCTGGAGATGGCAGGTCGGAATTTAACAGGGTCACAAGCTTTAATGAAGGACAGGTAT
>JBAKBP010030008.1:0-26334 GCA_037953745.1 Lithodes maja | reverse complement strand
ATTAGTTTTGAGATAAGACATGTTTGTCTGTCTGTCCTGCCTGCCTGTCTGTATATCTATCTGTCTGTCTGTCTGTGTGCCTGCCTGGCTGTCTGTCTGTGTGCCTGCCTGGCTGTCTGTCTGTGTGCCTGGCTGTCTGTCTGTCTGTCTGTCTGTTTGCCAGGCTGTCTGTTTGCCTGTCTGGCTGTCTGTCTGTTTGTCTGTCTGTTTGTCTGTCTGTCTGTCTGTCTGTCTGTCTGTCTACCCTTATATACACCAGTTCAAAATCATCAAAGGCATCGACAATATGAACTGTAGTAAGTACTTCACTGTCGACCAATCTAATTACACGCGGGGAAACGGTTGCAAAATTATTGGTAAATCTTTTAACTCACACGAATCTAAGAATTTCTTCTTCAATCGAGTTGTCAACTTGTGGAATGGGCTTCCCCGAGACGTTATAGACTGCAGCACCGTTGATTCATTTAAACTCCGCTTAGACAAATATCTCGCATCAAACCCGCGACTAACTGCGTTTGTAAATTAATAACTTTATTGTATACCCCCCTCAGTTACAAACCCATCTGTCCCCTACTAACTTCCTAATCCTGCCACGGACATTAGTTCTAGGGCAGTAGTTCCCTTTCCAATGTTCCCTTACCCACTCTAAACCACTGTTTGGACACTTGATCCTCAGTGTTTTGGAGGACAAGCAGCCTAGAAGGGTCACTAGACCTGTTGTTGCTTGATTTTCTTTGTACTCCTTTGTACTCTCTCTCTCTCTCTCTCTCTCTCTCTCTCTCAACGCTAAGCCTGGGAATTCCGAACATGCTCGCGCTATGCATATATTTGCTACAATTCCTCTCCAAGTATGTTAATTAATTTCAATACGTTTTGGTATCTGTATCTCATTCTATCTATATCTATCTATCTATCTGTATATTTATATATCTATCTATCTATCTCTCTGTGCCGTATATCTATCTTTATATCTATATCTTTCTATCTATCTAGCTATATCTATCTGTATATCTAATATATCGATCTATCTGTCTGTCTATCTATCTCTCTGTCTGTTTGTCTATCTATCTGTCTATCTATCTATCTATCTATCTCTGTAGGCTATGTATGTTTGTCTGTCTCTGTCTAAACATGATTTAACCCCTTCTGTACCGGCGACGTCTGTATGATATTATTATAGCTATATTTAGACGATTTTGCGCAGCTTAAGAAGGATCTGTGGTAGTAGAAAGGGTTAAGTGAGATAGTTGGAGGCCAGTTAATGGCTGGAGGCCCTTTTTAAGCTGATTAATATCGTCTAATAATAGCCAGAGTAACGTTAAAATGACGGCACCGGTACTAAAAGGGTTATAAAGAAATCGTGAACACTGATTTATAAGACTATTTAATCATGAATACAATGTTAGAAATGGCGCCCCCTATTACTTCGCCAAACTAATGGGGCGGGCGTCTCAAAATCTCACAACTAATGGGGCTAAGCATGAGAGAGAAGGGGGTCCAGAGGAAAAGAAACCCTTAACCCTTTGAGTACCAGTGACGTCTGTTATATATTATTATAGCTACATTTAGACGAATTTGTTAAGCTTAGGAATTATATATATATATATATATATTATATATATATATATATATATATATATATATATATATATATATATGGTAGCTAAAAGGATTAATGGAGATAGTTTGTAACCTTTTCATTGGTATACGTCCTTCCGAAGCTGAATAATATAATGCAATAGTTAAGGGGAGGTATTTACTTTGTTCTCTAGACCTCCATCAAGCTTAAAATTACACCCCCTTGAGTCCCTTTCAAGATAAATTTGTACATTTTTCGGTAGAAAAATGTCCCGGCCAAAGGCCGGTTCCTCTTAAATTACAGGCTCGCTATCGCTCGCCAGGATAAAATCGACACCTGAATTGCACGAAAGGTCTTAATATGGGGTGAAAGTTCTTAAAATCGCTAAAGTAATGGGGCAAACGTTTTATAATACCAAAAGCAATGGGGCTAAACATGAGGTAGAAAGGGGTCAAGAAAAAAGTCCCTCAAGTGGAAATCTCCCCTTAACACAATATAATGTAAAGGACGTCACCGGTACTGTAGGAATTAACTAGCTTAATGGTGTAGTATATCGGGTATTAATTATTTTTATTTTTTATTTTTTTTTATAGATTGGACAAAATAATGTTTCACTGATAAGTATTAGTGACCCCTTCAAGATACGAAGACGCATTTATTGAATACATATAATTATTATGTTCCTTCCAACAACCAACCATACTCCTAAAATCGATTAATGAAATTTACAAACACATGTGGCTGTCCGTGGATTCGAACCCAGGATGCTCACACCGAAAATCAACACCTTATACATCGCACCACGAAGACAGTTAAAGGTTGGTGGACACTGTCTACGATTTATTATGCAACTTCGAATCCTGCATATCAATCTAAGCATGTACAAAGGAGTACAAAGGAAGTCAAGCAACAACAGATCTAGTGACCCTTCTAGGTTGCTTGTCCTCCAAAACACTGAGGATCAAGTGTCCAAACAGTGGTTTAGAGTGGGTAAGGGAACATTGGAAAGGGAATTACTGCCCTGGAACTAATGTCCGTGGCAGGATTAGGAAGTTAGTAGGGGACAGATGGGTTAGTAACTGAGGGGGGGATAAAATAAAGTTATTCATTTACAAACGCAGTCAGTCGCGGGTTTGATGCGAGATATTTGTCTCGGCGGAGTTTAAATGAATCAACGGTGATGCAGTCTATAATGTTTCGGGGAAGCCCATTCCACAAGTTGACAACTCGATTGAAGAAGAAATTCTTAGATTCGTGTGAGTTAAAAGATTTACCAATAATTTTGCAACCGTTTCCCCGCGTGTAATTAGATTGGTCGATAGTGAAGTACTTACTACAGTTCATATTGTCGATGCCTTTGATGATTTTGAACACTTGAATTAAGTCACCTCTTAATCTGCGCTGGGTTAAAGGAAATAGATTTAATTCTCTAAGACGCTCTTCGTATGGTTTGTTCTTTAGGCTAGATATCATTTTGGTAACTCTACGTTGAACTCGTTCTAACTTGTTTATATCTTTTTGGTAATAAGGGCACCAGGATTCAGGTTCAGGTTAATAGTTTCCATCTTGCCAAGAAATCATAACTACCACCTTTGTTACTTGGTGTGGAGTTTCTCAGCCGCGCTCCGTCACTAGATGTGACGCTCGTCGATGAACGCAGTATTCCAGAAGAGGGCGGACTAAGGAATTGTAAAGGGTTAGGATAACTTTTTTGGATTTATGCTCAAATGACCTGCCTATAAAGCCAATTATTTTGTTTGCCTTCTTAACAACTTCTGAACATTGTTGACTCGGTTTTAGGTTACTCGATATTGTTACTCCCAGATCGGTTTCTCTGTTTACATTCTTAAGCTGAGTGCCATTCATCGAATAGTTTGCTTTCTCATTTAGGTATCCGATATGTAGTACTTTACATTTATCCGCATTGAAACTCATTTGCCAAATTTGGGCCCAACATGACAATTTATCTAGATTGTGTTGCATATCATCAACTTGTTCTTTTGAGAGTACGCTATTTGCAATTTTTGTATCGTCAGCAAATTTTGAGATTGTACAGGTGAGACCCTCATCTATGTCGTTGATGTAAATTAGAAAGAGAATTGGTCCTAGTACCGATCCCTGGGGTACCCCGCTACTTACATTGGTCCATTTAGATGCCTTACCGTTTATGACTACTCTTTGCTTTCTGTCGCTGAGCCAATTTTCTATCCATTTCAACACACCGTCTTGTATTCCATGCGCTTTTAGTTTTAGCAGTAAACGTTTGTGGGGAACTTTGTCAAAGGCCTTTTGAAAATCAAGGTATATAATATCTACAGCTTTACTCTCATCGTAGAGGTTGAGGATATCGTGGAAGAAGTCTAAGAGGTTTGTTAAACAGGAACGTTTTTTACGAAAGCCGTGTTGTGTATCTTTAAGTATGTTATTTTCCTCTAAGTGATTTACGAGTCTGTCTCGTATGACCGTTTCTAGCATTTTACATACAACTGAGGTTAAGCTAATTGGACGATAGTTACTGGGTAGAGATTTGCTGCCTTTTTTGAATATCGGTGTTACGTTGGCTAGCTTCCACTGATCGGGCATAGTTCCAGACTGCAAGGATTTATTGAATAGTAATGTCAGTGGTTTGGAGAGCTCATCCTTAGCTTCCTTTAGAACTCTAGGCGAGATTGTATCAGGTCCAGGCGTTTTATTTACCTTGAGTTTATCTAAACAATTCAATACGTCTCTCTCTGTAACGGTGATATTGCTTAGAACATCTGAATTATCAATCTGAATCGGCGATGGTGTAGGGATATCACTGAGGTCTTCTGTTGTAAAAACTGATGCAAAGAAGGTATTGAGGGCATTACTCATTTGTACTTCGTCTTTGGTGTATTCTCCATTTTCATCGACTAACGGTCCAACAGTTGAAGTAACTACTTTTTTCTTTCTGATATAACTATAGAATTCTTTCGGGTTTGTTTTACTTTGATTCGCAATATGTAACTCTAAGGTCTTTTTACTTTGCTTAATTAACTTTTTGGCTTTGCGTCGTAGCTCTACAAATGTCAGCCGTTCTTCGTCATTTTGTGAGGATTTTAATCTATCATTAGCAAATTTGTTAGCAAGCAGGCAGTTTGAAATATCTGTATTCCACCATTTGGGCTTATTATTATGGCCTGGACGCCGTATTTTCGATGGTATGCAGTCTTGCACTGCTTTTAGGTAAGTGGCTTCGAATAACTTCCAAGATATATTTATGTCGTTATTGTGAATTAAAAAGCTCCAGTCAGTTTCTTTAAACATAGCTCTAAGTTTATGGAAGTTTGCTTTCTTGAAATCAGGGACTTTTTCGATGCTACTATTTGGTTCGTTACCAGTACACTTTAAAGTGAAAGTTATCGTACGATGGTCGCTGTTACTGAATTCATCACCAACATTCAAATTCTCTATTAATTCTTCTTTTGTTGCAAGTACAATGTCAAGAACGTTATTACCACGGGTTGGCGTTCGAACAAATTGATAAAGCGAACTCTCTTGCAAGTTCGTATACAAGTCATGTCCGGAGTGTGAAGTAAGAGTATCGCCCCACTTGGTCACAGGTAAATTAAAGTCGCCAAAAATTACGGTATCTTGTGAGTTACTTACATCTGCAATTTGTTCGTAAATTTCTCGGTCAGTTTGCACTGATTGAGCTGGAGGTCTGTATATTAATGCAAGTATTATTTTTGCACCTTTATTATTCTTTATTAGCACAAAAGATGCGTCGACGTTCACAATTTGAGGTTTTGACAAGAGGGTAGGGTTAAGACTTTCTTTGATGTAAAGTAAAACGCCACCTCCATTTCGATTTATTCGGCTTTTCTCAAACATTACATAACCGGGAAGTGAATACTCTGCTAAAAAGTCTCTATCTTCTGTATTGAGCCAAGATTCTGTTATGCCAATCACATCATAATTTTCTGTAAACACTAGCTCCTCTAAATCTGAAAATTTATTGCGTATGCTACGAGCGTTTGCATAGAAAACCTTTAAATTTTTTATTTTAGAACTCACGGAACGCTCTTTAATAATATTTTTGGTTCTTGTAGGATCTACATTTATGTTCATGGCTGTCCTCGGTCCTCGCTGTCTTCGGTCCTTATCGCTGGTGGTCCTCGGTTGCCTCTGTTTTTTTCTTGGCGTTGGATGATTTATGTCACTGCTGCTTCTTCTCGGATGGCGTTTTTTGATCCATGGCTGCGGACTGCTTCGTGTAGGAGACGACCCATGCGTGCTGAACCCACAGGGTTTAGATGAGTGCCATCCTTGCGGAACAGAGTAGGCTGTACACACATGTACACACATCCCAACTGCAACTCACGTAGGCTATGCATATGTGAATGGAAAGAGCAATTAATGGGGCCTTAACCACTTAGGGAAGTCCTCTCGATAAATTACTCCTGAACCAATATCAATTATTATGTTCCTTCCAACAACCAACCATACTCCTAAAATCGATTAATGAAATTTACAAATAATAGACCAAATACATACGCCCCTCTCTCCTTAACCCCTTCTGTACCGGCGACGTTTTTTCAATTTGATTCTGGCTGCTATTAGACGATTTTATTCAGTTTCAAAAGGGCCTCCCGCAATTAACATGCTTCGAACTATCTCACTTAGCCTTACCCTTTGTACTACCACAGATCCTTCTTAAGCTGCACACCATCATTTAAGGGGAGATTTCCACTTGAGGGATTTTTTTCTTGACCCCTTTCTCCCTCATGGTTAGCCCCATTGCTTTTGATATTATAAGACGTTCGCCCCATTTCTGTAAATGTTAAGACTTCGTGCCATTTAGGTGTCGATTTTTTCCTGGCGAGCGATAGCGAGCCTGTAATTTAAGAGGAACTGGCCTTCGGCCGGGAAATGTTTCTACCGAAAAATGTACAAATTTATCTTGAAAGGGGGTCTAGGGGGTGTAATGTTAAGCTTGATGGAGGTCTAGCGAACTAACTAAAAACCTCCCCTTAAATAGAGCTATAATAGAATACCAAAGACGTCGCCGGTACAGAAGGGGTTAACCTCTCAATGTTGAGCCTGTAATCGATTGAAGCCATTATTGTTGCTGTTGTTATTGTTATTGTTGTTGTTTTTATATTTGATACCTTAACCCGTTCAGCACCGATGACGTCCTTTGCATTGTATTCTAGCAACTATTCGATGATTTAGTTCAGCTTAGGAAGGACCTCTAACTATTAAAAGGCTACACCCTATCTCATTATTAATCCTTTGAACTGCCGCAGATCCTTCCTAAGCTTAATAGAATCGTCTAAAAGTTACCAGAATATAATGAAAAGGTCGTCGCCGGTAGAGAAGATTATGGTTGTTAAAAATAGGTTTCATATTTTTTTTTTTTTTTTTTATATATAAAGCAGTATTTTTTTTTATATATGTATCATCAATGGACTGGAGTTCTCGAAAAGGGGCTTCAGTCCTGACGTTATTCTTGACTTTAAGTGTGCTGGCTTAATAATCCAATGGGGTTGATAGCGTCTGAAGTCCTATTTTAACTAACTATAAGTATACAGTATATGGTAAGTTTCTTTGTATTGCATTAATACTTTTTAATCAATAACTAGTTTGGCGATTATGAGACCTTTGGCCCCATTACTTTGTCAATATTAAGACTTTTCGTGTCATTTAGGTGCCTTCATATTGGCGATTATGAGAACTTTTGCCCCCATTACTTTGTCAATATTAAGACTTTTCGTGTCATTTAAGTGCAATCATATTCTCACTGTTATTTGATACAAAGCTAAACAGTTAATCATATGAATATAAAATGAGGAGGAGCACTTTATTGCCAACGTTCCGCATATATATTTCGCTATATCAGAAATGTTGCTAATAAAGTGCTCCTCCTCATAGGGTGTTTATAGTCATTCTCTCAACTTTTGCTAACTTTATTTGTATCAATTAAGGGGATATGGGTCGTTTTTCTAGATCTCCTTCGCCCCATTAGTTTTGAAAATTTAAGATGTTTGCCCCATTAGTTTGTCGATTTTAAGACCTTCCGCCCATTCTCTTGTCAATATTTAGACCTTTAGTGCTATTTAGGTGTCGATTTTTTTCCTGGCGAACGATAGTGAGCCTGTAACTTTGGAAGAACCGGCCTTTGGCCGGGAAACTTTTCTACCGAAAAATGTACAAATTAATCTAGAAGGGGAATTTAATAGATATTTTTTTTAAAAGTTTGATGGAAGTCTAGGGAGGAAACTAGACAAAAATAATGAATAAATGAAAACATCGACCAAAAAGTGAACCATAATATATAGTTAGCATAAAATATAACACGTCGCTGGTACTCAAAGGGTTAACCACATTGTATTTGTGTTCTCTCTCTCCGTAGGTAAGTGGAGCCTGTGGCTGCTGCATCCCCCCTCCTGTGAGTCTGTGAGTACTGGGGGTGAAGGAGTAGATGAATATAAGTACCCTGTGTGGAGGAGGAGCACTTTGTTGACAACGTTGCACATAGAGCTATTTCAGGCCAATATATATACTGTATATACACCATGTGAGGAGATTTTTAGTTTGTTCCCTAGACCTCTATCAAGCTTAAAGGGGGTGACCTGCTTTGTTTTCTCCTTTTCTCTCTTTCTCTGGCTTGTATCCGTTCGGCCACATTCAGCCTACTGTTTTAAGACGTGTATCCCCATCCAGGTGTCGCTTTCTTCCTGGCGAGCGATAGCTAGCCAGCATTGTATGAAAAAAATCCGGCTTCGCCGGAGACATTTTTCGATCGATTTTTTTTACAAATTTAGCTTGCTGTAGAAAGTACAAAGGAAATAAAGCAACAACAGGTCTGGTGACCCTTCTAGGCTGCTTGTCCTCCAAAACACTGAGGATCAATTGTCCAAACAGTGGTTTGGAGTGGGTAAGGGAACATTGGAAAGGGAACTACTGCCCTGGAACTAATGTCCGTGGCAGGATTAGGAAGTTAGTAGGGGACAGATGGGTTAGTAACTGAGGGGGGGGGGGGGATAAAATAAAGTTATTCATTTACAAACGCAGTCAGTCGCGGGTTTGATGCAAGATATTTGTTTAGGCGAAGTTTAAATGAATCAACGGTGCTGCAGTCTATAACGTCTCGGGGAAACCCATTCCACAAGTTGACAACTCGATTGAAGAAGAAATTCTTAGATTCGTGCGAGTTAAAAGATTTACCGATCATTTTGCAACCGTTTCCCCGCGTGTAATTAGATTGGTCGATAGTGAAGTACTTACTACAGTTCATATTGTCGATGCCTTTAATGATTTTGAACACTTGAATTAAGTCGCCTCTTAATCTGCGCTGGGATAAAGGAAATAGATTTAATTCTCTAAGACTCTCTTCGTATGGTTTGTTCTTTAGGCTTTGTATCATTTTGGTAACTCTACGTTGAACTCGTTCTAGCTTGTCTATATCTTTTTGGTAATAAGGGCACCAGGATTGAACGCAGTATTCCAGAAGAGGGCGGACTAAGGAATTGTAAAGGGTTAGGATAACTTCTTTGGATTTATGCTCAAATGACCTGCCTATAAAGCCAATTATTTTGTTTGCTTTCTTAACAACTTCTGAACATTGTTGACTCGGTTTTAGGTTACTCGATATTGTTACCCCCAGATCGGTTTCTCTGCTTACATTCTTAAGCTGAGTGCCATTCATCGAATAGTTTGCTTTCTCATTTTGGTATCCGATATGTAGTACTTTACATTTATCCGCATTGAAACTCATTTTCCAAATTTGGGCCCAATGTGACAACTTACCTATATTGTGTTGCATATCGTCAACTTGTTCTTTTGAGAGTAAGCTATTTGAAATTTTTGTATCGTCAGCAAATTTTGAGATTGTACAGGTGAGACCCTCATCTATGACGTTGATGTAAATTAGAAAGAGAATTGATCATAGTACCGATCCCTGGGGTACCCCGCTACTTACATTGGTCCATTTAGATGCCTTACCGTTTATGACTACTCTTTGCTTTCTGTCGCTGAGCCAATTTTCTATCCATTTCAACACACCGTCTTGTATTCCATGCGCTTTTAGTTTTAGCAGTAAACGTTTGTGGGGAACTTTGTCAAAGGCCTTTTGAAAATCAAGGTACTGTATATAATATCTACAGCTTTACTCTCATCGTAGAGGTTGGGGATATCTTGGAAGAAGTCTAAGAGGTTTGTTAAACAGGAACGTTTGCTACGAAAGCCGTGTTGAGTATCTTTAAGTATGTTATTTTCCTCTAAGTGATTTACGATTCTGTCTCTTATGAGCGTTTCTAGCATTTTACATACAACTGAGGTTAAGCTAATTGGACGATAGTTACTGGGTAGGGATTTGCTGCCTTTTTTTAAAAATCGGTGTTACGTTAGTTAGTTTCCACTGATCAGGCATAGTTCCAGACTGCAAGGATTTATGGAATAGCAATGTCAGTGGTTTGGAGAGCTCATCCTTAGCTTCCTTTAGAACTCTAGGTGAAATTGTATCAGGTCCGGGCGTTTTATTTACATGTTAAAAAATATGCTGGCGCGCTACCGCTCGCCAGGATAGGGATAAACTTCTTAAAACAGTAGGCTGAATGGGGCCAAATGGATACAACCCAGAGAGAGAGGGAGAGAGAGAAAATAAAAACGAGGTGGGGCCCCTTAAGATTACACCCCCTAGACCCCCTTTTCACGATAAATTTGTAAATTTTTCGTTTGAAAAATGTCCCGACCGAAGGCCTATTCCTCTTTAAAATTACAGGATCTCTACCGCTCGCCAGGAAAATATCGACACCTAAATGGAACAAAAAGATCTTGAAATTGACAGAAATGTGTCGAAGAATTCTTAAAATCGCCAAACTAATGGGGCGGACATCTTAAAATATCAAAAGGGATGGGGCTAAACAAGAGGGAGAAAGGTGGGGTCCAGAAAAACGACATACCTCCCCTGAATGACAACGTTTGGCATAGAGTTCCATGAGACCAATGTTTCGCTAAAGTGGGAAATAATATTACAAATAATAGCTTAACTCCCACAGTATCTGTTGATATAGGTTAAGTGCACACACAACATATATACAGAGTGTACACATGCCTTAATCATATTGCAACATACACACATGTAATTTTAGGGCAATACTATCATTGTTTAATATCCCATGATAATATACCGTACTCTGTAGTATCGGCAGCGTTGCACCAAATATATCCGGCACCGCTGCACATGTTTTCATCAGTAACATCCGGTCGGTACTCAGCATAGTAGTGCCACCCAAGCTCCCTGTATCTCTGGCTAATAAGAACCTATATACTTATCGCTGGACTTTTATTCTACATCCTTGTGCAAGAAAGGATTATCAAGGTTGTTGTAGCTTCACATGACAACCATACATGGCGCAGTCAGTGTATTAAAGCCAGGAGATACGAGCCAAGACCGGATTATCAGCCAGCCATCTTGCAAGACCTCGCCTCTCCAGCCCTGGATATATCATTGTGCAGTGCTTTCAAGTGCAGTGAAGTGCTTAAGTGTGTAGTGCAGTGCCTTTATTATATGTCCCATGTAATTTGTGCCCATTCCCGACTTGCTGTGAGGGTTATAGCTGCCGAATCATTGCTGGACAAGAGCGAGGAGTAGCATACCCTCCCCCTCTAACGTCTCCAGCAACACTAAAGTTCTCACCCCTCACTGGGCCCTCAGTGCCTTCCAGCTGTGCCGGCACATGCGCGCACGGACACACGCACATAGTTGCCAAGTCAACACGGTGTTGCCAAGCCTACCGCACTCACTCTCTCTAGCACAGATAATTTCTCTCACTATTAAATAAACTGTTCCAGTTGTACTGCACATTTTCATCGTTCCTGCAAGGCTACAGCGTGTCAGCTATCAACCAATTATGGAGGGAGATGAGCAGATTCATGGGGAGCCCAGAGACACCCCACACGACCATACTGGGGAGGGAGACAATGGTGGAGCTACTGGTGGAGATAATGATGGAGATACTGTTGGAGTTGCTGGTACGGGGTACCAGTTAGTTCATTCCACTCCAACCTCTCTTCTCACCACCCCTCATTTTACTCCACCTCCCCAACCTCCCCCACTTTACCTCCCCTACACTATAGGGGGATGCCACCCCTGTCACCACACCCTGCAAGTCTACAACCTACCACAAGTGCAGACCTCCTTCAGCTCATACAGTATATGGAGCAATGCAGACAACGGGACGACTATACCAGAAGACAGGAGGAGGACCGCAGAAGACAGGAGGAGGACCGCAGACAACAGGAGGAGGACCGCAGAAGATGGGAAGAGGAAAACCGACGACAGGAGGAGGAAACAAGACGACGCACGGAGGAGGACTACAGGAGACAGATGGACGATGCCAAGTTCTCCGCCCTTGTCCAGGCTCTGGCCCAAATTACCCCACCTGCCGTCGCACCTACACCTACCTCAACGGGGACAACACCCCATTCCACAACATCCTCCACCCCTACAGCTCCACCTCCACCACAGAAGGCTATCACCCAGAACCCGCCGCCCCTTCGTGCTGATGCCACCTTCCAGGTTTTCAGAGAATGGAGGCATCGGTGGGACGATTACTCTATTATGGTAGACTTATCTAAACTACCGAGGGAGAAACAACTGATCCAGATGCGGATGTGCTTAACCCTGGAGACACAGCGGCTTTTGGAGCACACCTTAACCTCTGAAGTGTGCATGGGGGTAATTAGACACCTCTCCCTGTATTTGAGGTGTTTCCGTCACTAAAATATTCATTGTACCATTAATAGCATTAATACTTATCCATATGCACCTATTATGGGTTGATTATAAAGGTATTAACCTAAAACAACAATAAAACGAGTGAAAACAGCGTTTGGATGGTCAAAATCGGAGATATAGCCCATGAGTTGTATAATGTATGGGTGAGGCAAGCTGCTTTCCCGCCAATTTCTCCCAAGGCCACTGAGACACAGTCGATCGATACTCTCTCTCTCTCTCTTGCATTCGCTTGCTATCAGTGATGACCACACCCTGCAACCGGATTTCTAATGTTAGCACGAAAATATACCTCAGAATAAGGGAATAACAGGGAAAATAGGTGATAACTGAAGGAGAGGAGGAAAGTGGGGAAGGAGGGGAGGTAGAGGACTGAGATTTTGCCTGGCCCAGGGGCCAAAAAAACAAAAAAAAACAAAAAAAAAATCGATGTCAAAAGTTGATTTTTTTTTCTCTGACTCTTAAGAGTCTCCCTGCAGTTCCCGGGTTAAGCATACCCCCTGACACCGACAAGACCGTTGATGCAGTCCTCGATGCACTTCAGGAGCACATCAAGAATTCTCGCAATGAAGCTCTCCGTCGCAGGGACCTGTTCAGTTGCAAGCAAAAACAGGGCGAGTCATTCAACAACTTCTACGTCCGCCTCTGCCACATCGCCGAAGAAATTGACGTCTGCCCAGGGAACTCTTCAGCCTGCAAGGAGACCCAACTCAAGATGGTCATTCTGATGGGCATACATGACGATGAACTTGTACAGAAGCTGCTTTCCCTCGATGCCACCCCTTCATTACAGGACATCGTCAACACTTGCCGTTCCTATGAGGCCACTCGAAGCGCTACATCAGCCATACGTGCCCCACCGTCCCAGGTTAACGCCGTGTCAGCGTACAAGCAGAACAAGCAGGTTAAGCAACGCGACAAGTTCTCCACATCGCAACAGTCCTTGGCGTCGGCTGCCGCCTGCCAACGTTGTGCTCGCCGGCACGACAAGAACAAGTGCCCGGCTGAAGACTACACCTGCACTAACTGTGACCGTCGTGGTCATAAGCCTAGGACTCCTGCTTGCCCTGCTGCCACCTCCCAGTGTCATCGCTGCAACCATATGGGCTACTACGACAAATGCTGCAGATCTTCCAAGACGCCCGCCACACAGGACAACAACGCTTCCTCCCACAACAAGTCTACAGCGAAGAAGACCACAAGTTGCCGACGTGTGGGATCACCTGTTCAGGCACCCACACTGACATCCGTGAATCTCACCTACAGCGGCACCACTAGAAAACTCCACATGCTTCCTGACACAGGTGCAGACATCACAGTGATCGGCCGACGACACCTCGACATACTTCGGATTCCTCTCAGCAGCCTACGACCTCCGCCTCCGACAACAACGCTCAACGCGGATGGCTCTGCAATGGCTCCTGCTTTGGGGACGTTTCATGCACAACTCACCATCAGCAAACGCTCCTGTTCGGCCACAATCCAAGTCCGCGAGGGTGTTCAGACGCCGCTTCTGTCCAAACGCCACTGTCAAGCATTGGCCATCATCTCAGCAGAATTCCCCAAGCCAATTCTACAGGTTAAACATATCTACAGGTGTAAGGAGCTACCCTTCACAGCCACCACATCACCTGCACAAGCCAAGGAGTTCTTTCTTCGAGAGTTCAAGGATGTTTTGTTCTCCAAGGAGGATCTCCAGACAGCTCCACTCAAGCCTATGAAGGGTCCCCCAATACGGATCCACCTCAAGGATGATGCCGTGCCTTTTGCCATCTACACCCCGCGGCAGATCCCCTTTGCTTTCAGGGACAAAGTTAAGCAGGAGCTGGACTCGCTAGTGGCACAAGGTATCATTAAACCGGCCGGCGATGAACCTTCAGAGTGGTGCCACCCCCACGTCGTCGTCGCCAAGCCCAACGCCGAAGTTCGCCTCACCGTAGACCTCACCAAGCTCAACTGCCAAGTTTCCCGCCCAGCCCACACCTCACCGACGCCTTTCGAAGCGATCCGCAGTGTGGCCCCGCAGGCGAAATTCTTCACGACGGCAGACGCCCTGAGTGGATATTGGCAAATGGAACTTGCGGAGGAGGACCAGCATCTCACAACTTTCATCACTCCTTATGGCCGTTTCCAACACTGTAGAGGTCCAATGGGTTTCGCTGCGACAGGTGACACCTTCTGCCTTCGCGGTGATAGGGCCCTCCAAGGGGTGCAAAATTGTGCCAAGGTTGTCGACGACGTGCTGCTCTACGACGAGGACTTCAACACACATCTTCAGCGTATCCATGAAGTGCTCATACGGTGCCGCGACAGTGGGATCACACTCAACAAGGACAAGTTCGTGGTCGCCGCACCCAGTGTGAACTTCTGTGGGTACACGCTCTCAGGTGAGGGCATCTCGGCTGACCCTGGCAAAGTCGGAGCGATCAAGGACTTCCCGACACCAGCCAACATCACCGACCTTCGCTCCTTCATGGGTTTGGTGAACCAGCTAGCGGAGTTCACCCCCGACATCACCACTGCCGCTCAGCCCCTGCGCCCCCTGATGAGCCCGAAGAGGTCGTTTATGTGGACCGCTGACCATGATGAGGCTTTCCGCCGGGTCAAGGCTGCCCTGCTCAGTCCACCCGTCCTGGCCCCATTCGACCCTTCCCTACCAGTGATTCTACAAACTGATGCATCCCGCCTTAACGGTATTGGATACGCCCTCCTACAGGATCATGGCAACAACCGTCTCCGCTTAGTTCAGTGTGGCTCGAGGTTCCTAAGCGACCCCGAGTCCCGCTATGCCACCATTGAGCTGGAGATGCTAGCCGTGGTCTGGGCCATGTCCAAGTGCAAGTTCTACCTCATCGGACTGCAACACTTCACCCTCATGACGGACCATCGCCCCCTCATCCCCATCTTCAACAACTACACCCTTGATGCGGTTGAAAATCCCCGCCTCCAACGTCTGAAGGAGAAAGTCGCACCTTACCTCTTCACAGCCGTCTGGCGCGCTGGCAGGTTGCTCTGCATCCCTGATGCGTTGTCACGGGCCCCTGTCAGCCACCCGACGCCAGAGGATGAGTTAGCATGTGCCGACGCCACGGTTCACCTTAGATCCCTCGTGACTGTCAACGCCGCCGCCGCCGCCGCCGTCAACTCTCCTTCACAGGGCGCAGACAGGATTCTCCAGGAACTCCGAGACGCAGCCAGAGCGGATCCTGTGTACATCCGCCTGCGTGAGTGCGTTACTTCGGGTTTCCCCACCAACCGCTACGACCTGCACAACTCTCTACTCCCATTTTGGAAACTCCGAGACTACCTGTCAGCAGATGGTGAACTCGTCCTGTACGGAGCGAGGGTTGTGGTTCCTGAAGCCCTCCGCCGCTGCACCTTG
The DNA here is from genome assembly GCA_037953745.1 of Lithodes maja. Classification (NCBI taxonomy): domain Eukaryota; kingdom Metazoa; phylum Arthropoda; class Malacostraca; order Decapoda; family Lithodidae; genus Lithodes; species Lithodes maja. The sequence goes on along the minus strand of JBAKBP010030008.1, from coordinate 10,611 downwards.
GCTCGCCTGCATGATAGTCACAGAGGCATGGAGGCCACTAAGCGTAGGGCACGACAGGCTGTCTTTTGGCCTGGCATCAACTCGGACATCGCCAATACAGTTCAAGCTTGTGAGCCGTGTCAGGTCTTACAGCCTAGTCAGCAGCAGGAACCCATGATCAACGACGACAACCCAACTAGGCCTTTCGAGTCTGTTTCAGCCGACTTCTTCGCTGTGGCGGGGAAATCCTTCCTCATCGTAACAGACCGACTCTCAAGCTGGCCCGTTGTCGTACCCTGCAAAGGAGATACTACCGCTTCAAACACCATCAGGATCTTCTGCCGCTACTTCAGGGAAGTTGGTGTACCCCTCCGCCTACGTACAGATGGAGGCCCACAGTTTACTAGCCATGAGTTCCGGGACTTCATGGAGCGTTGGGGAGTCAATCACTTGGTCTCTTCCCCACACTACCCACAATCCAACGGTCATGCTGAGTCTGCCGTCAAGTCCGTCAAACACCTCATACTGAAGACGGCTCCCTCAGGCAACATCGACTGCGAGGACTTTGACCATGGACTGTTGGAGCTCCGCAACACCCCGAACTTCACAGGCCGCTCCCCGGCACAAATCTTGTATGGCCACTCACTACGGTCTTGTGTCCCTGCTCATCCCCAGTCCTTTGCAGCAGAGTGGCAAGCCAAGGCCGAGGACTGTGACCGCCGTGCAGCTGCCCACACTGCGCTGGTGCAGAGAAACTATGACCAGCACGCATGCCCCCTTCCCAGGTTGAGAGTCGGCACCACAGTGCGGATCCAAGACCCGACTTCTCACCGCTGGGACAAGGTTGGGGTCGTCATGGGCTGCGGCAGGTCCAGGAATTATGAGGTTCGTCTCCCCAGTGGTAAGATATATTGGCGGAACCGTCGCTTCCTCCGCCCAGTGAATTCCCCTGGTGTTGAACCCCTACCCCATAACCCTGAGATCCCTGTGTCTTGCACGGACCCAGAAAGAGAGTCCTTCATTTCCCCCATGGCCCCACGTAGGTCTGAAAGGCTCCTAGAAAAAGAGTCAGCTCGACAACGTCTTGTGAGCTTGAAGGGGGAGGGAGGTGTTGATATAGGTTAAGTGCACACACAACATATATACAGAGTGTACACATGCCTTAATCATATTGCAACACACACACATGTACTTTCAGGGCAATACTATCATTGTTTAATATCCCATGATAATATACCGTACTCTGTAGTATCGGCAGCATTGCACCAAATATATCCGGCACCGCTGCACATGTTTTCATCAGTAACATCCGGTCGGTACTCAGCATAGTAGTGCCACCCAAGCTCCCTGTATCTCTGGCTAATAAGAACCTATAAACTTATCTCTGGACTTTTATTCTACATCCTTGTGCAAGAAAGGATTATCAAGGTTGTTGTAGCTTCACATGACAACCATACAGTATCTACCTAAGCTTAAGGGGAGATATCCACTTTAGGGATTTTTTTCTGGACTCCTTTCTCCCTCATGTTTAGCCCCATTGTTTTCCTAATGTTAAGACGTTCGCTCCCATTATTTTGACGATTTTAAGAACTTTAAACCCATTTCTGTCAATGTTAAGACCTTTCGTGCCATTTAGGTGTCGATGTTATCCTGGCGAGCGATAGCGAGCCTGTAATTTAAGAGGAACCGGCTTTCAGACGGGACATTTTTCTACCGAAAAATGTACAAATTTATCTTGAAAGGGGCTCAAGGGGGTGTAATCTTAAGCTTGAAGGATATCTAGGGACCAAACTAAAAACCTCCCCTTTTAGAATATCGTTTAATAATAACCTAAATCGACTGTCCAAATGCGTCATAATCCTCATAGGGGTGGGGGGGGGGGGGGGTTAAAGTGAGAACATGGCAATTTACCACTAAGCCACCCGACACACACACACACACCACACACACACACGGTCACGGTGGCCAAGCGCGCTTAGTACTCTGTATTGGGAGCGCTAGCTCTGGTGTCGGGGGTTCGATCCCACGCGCCGGCAGGGGAAGTTCTCTCAAAAACATTCCCTGGCCGTGAAGGCAAGATCTGGGCGGATCGTCTCGGGGGACCCACAAAGTCTCCTGCCCACGTCCTACTCCCTTGGGAGTATGTAGGCGCTCTCGTTAGCTGCCAGGATCAGTCTGTTGATCCATTAGGATAAGATCTAGGTTAAGTCTGTGTATTTTCAGCCCCATTGGCTGCCGGCTTGAAATAAACCGATTATTAATTATATTATTATTATTATTACACCCACCCTCACTTCACCATGGTTGAGAGAACACTAAATATGTTCCTGTACGGGGAGTTCTTTATATTATCAAGGGGAGATGAGTCGTTTTTCTAGACCCCCTTCTCCCTCATGTTTAGCCCCATTAGTTTTTAAATTTGATGACGTTCGGGCCCATAAGTTTGGCAATATTAAGACCTTTCACCCCATTTCTTTGTCAATATTAAGACTTTTCGTGTCATTTTGGTGTCGATTTTTTCCCGGCGAGCGATAGCAAGCCTGTTATACTGTACAGTATATGAGAAATCAGCCGAAGGCTGGGATATTTTTAAATAAAAAAAAATAAAAATTTATCTTGAAAAAGGGTCTGGGGGTGTTCTTTTTGAGCTCCATAGAGGAAGTCCAGGGAAGAGACAAGAAAATATTAAATATATATAAATGATGAAATATATACGCCCATCCCCCCGTAAATACAATTAAATATCCTCTGTTGTTGCTTGCATTCCCCTTGTACTAAATTCCTCCTGTCCCACACCAAATTTAACACTCTGGACACAGACGCACACAATTCAGACGATATGTTGTTACTTGCTTTCCTTTTATACTCTGACCAAAATAACATTACACACAATACAATTAAAAATCCCGTTGTTTGCTTTCCCCTTGCCCCACACCAGACACACACACACATACAATTCAATATCCCCCTGTTGTTGGTTGATTTTGTTTATACTCGGACCAAAATCAACACTGCACACACATTATAATTTATCCCTCTGTTGTTGCTTGCTTTTCTTTTCTACTCTGACCAAAATGAACACGACACACTATAATTCCTCCTATATGTTGTTACTTGCTTTTCTTTTATACTCTGACCAAAATTAACAATACACACATAATGTAATTCATCCCCCTGTTGTTGTTTGCTTTCCTTTGTACGATGTCCCTCCCTGCCCTACACTAAAATAAACACTGACCACACATGAATACAATTAATCTCCCCCTACCCTGTTGTTGCTTGGTTTCCTTTTATATTCGGACCAATATTAATACTAAACGCGTATAAATTTACTTGCAATACATCTGTTGTTGTTTGCTTTCCCTTTGTACTGTGTTCCTCATGCCCTACACCATAACACCCTACCCTCTGTTGTTGTTTGCTTTCCCCTTGCCCCATATCAAAATATACACAGGATACACATAAATACACATTCAATATCCCTGTTGTTGCTTGATTTCCTTGATAATCTTACCACACACACACACACACAACACAGTTAGATATCCCCTGTTGTTGTTTGCTTTCCCCTGCCCTACACCAAAATAAACACTGACCACGCATAAATACAAGTCAGACCAGCTGTTTTAAATTCTCCTGGCTAAAATATAAAAAGGCTAAAAACTACCTCAAAATAGTGGGGTTTTACATTCTAAACTTATTGTCTGTGTGTGTACTTACACTAGTTGTACTTACACTAGTTGTATTTGCGGGAGTGAGCATGCTCGTTAATTCCCGCCTCCTAAGATATGTTTGTCATACCGTGCTTTGAAACTATGCACTGATGGTGCAGACACAACTTCGGCTGGCAATTTGTTCCACCCACTAATCGAGTTGGTAGGAAATCTTTTACTTTTCAGATCAGATTTACTATTAAGCACTTTTAGTTTGTAGCTGTGACCTCTTGTTCTCTCACCTCTATCCCTCTCTATGAAGTTTTCTTGGTCGATTTTGTCAATACCTCTAACACATTTGTATATCTGAATTTGCTGTCCTCGTTTCCTTCTCTGTTCCAGTGTAGGTAGATTCAATCTCTCGAGCCTCTCCTGGTACTCCAAATTTTCCAAACCTGGGATCATCCTCGTAGCTGCTCTCTGTACCCTCTCAATTTTGTGGATATGTTTCTTCATGTGAGGGGACCACACTACAGATGCATATTCCATCCTGGGTCTTATTATTGCCGTTATTATTTGTTTCATGGTGTTTTCATTAAGATAATTGAAAGACATCCTGATATTTGCCAATAGTGCTAGTGATTCTCTCACTATCTTATTTACGTGGCTTTCTGGAGACATGTTATCCTTAAATTCTATCCCCAAGTCTTTTTCTTTTTCTGCTTTGGGAATCACTTCGTTTCCTAGTTTATAATCTTTTCTAGGTCTGTACTTGCTTTTACCCATTTCTAGAGTCTTACATTTCCCTGCATTGAACTCCATATTCCATTTGATGCTCCATTCATGGATCTTTTGCAAATCTGCTTGGAGCTCAAGGCAATCCTCCTGGGTTCTGATCGTTTTAAGCAGTTTAGCATCGTCCGCAAACATGCTCATGTAGCTTGTTAGTCCCTCAGGTAAGTCATTTACAAATATTAGAAACATGATTGGGGCTAGGACAGATCCTTGTGGTACCCCACTCGTAATTTGAGTCCAGTTTGACGATTTCCCCCTTACTGTTGTTCTCATCTGTCTTCCGCTAAGGTAGCTCTCCATCCATTTGTGTGTGTGTGTGTGTGTGTGTGTGTGTGTGTGTGTGTGTTTAAGTAAACTGTATCTATCTAGCTATATCTATTTATCTATGTTTATCTAGTAACCCTTTACCCATTAATTAGAAAGAGACCATTACGCTCAAGTTAAAGGAAATCGTTTGGCGTTAGCAAAAACCACAAGAACAAGACACCAGTGTACTTTCAACCCACCCACCAACCAATCAACCAACCCACCCACCCACCCATCCACCCACCCACCCACCCACCACACCAACCAACCGACCCATCTATAGGCCACATGCACACACAGAAATTAGATGCACAGATGTTTGGGTGTAAAGCTGGAAAGAGACATATGACGATCGTTTGTTATCGTTGTATGGGTGTGTGTGTGTGTGTGTGGGTGTGTGTGTGGGTGTGTGTGTGATAGAGAGAGAGAGAGACAGAGAGAGAGAGACAGAGAGAGGATTTGTAAGCGGTCTGTGAATTGGGTTCTGCATATTGGATATTGCAAGGATTATGGCTGTCAAATGGAGAGAGAGAGAGAGAGAGATGATTTGTAAGCGGTCTGTGAATTGGGTTCTGCATATTGGATATCGCAAGGATTATGGCTGTCAAATGGAGAGAGAGAGAGAGAGAGAGAGAGAGAGAGAGAGAGAGAGAGAGAGAGAGAGAGAGGGAGGGCCGGGGGGGCATGGGGGGAGAGAGGGTGCTTGTTTTATATAGTTGATTGGAGGTAATTCGATTAAGGGGACACTGACTGCTTTTTTGGCCTATAAATTCATTCATTTATAAATTCTTAGTTTCCTCGCAAGACATCCCTCAAACTTAAACAAACGTCCCCTAGACCCCCCCCCCCCCCCTCAAGATAAATATTACATATTTCGTTCGAAAAATTTCCCGGCCGAAGGCCGGTTCCTATTACAATTACAGGCTCGTTATCGCTCGTCAGGAAAAACTCGACACCTAAGTGGCACGGTATGTCTTAAAATGTATAACGAAATGGGACGAAAGGTCTTAAAATTTCTAAACAAATGGGCCGAACGTCTAAAAAAAAAAAAAAAATAATGGTACTAAGCACGAGGGAGAAAGGGGACCAGAAAAACGACCGTCTCCCCTTAAGTTGAGAGAGAGAGAGAATGCTGGCGTTTTTTTAATCATTCATTCTGCATAGCATTATATTATTTATTAAACTTAAGAAAAGTCTGCGGTGGTCACAAGGTTAAATGATGTATTTTTTGTTATTTCTGTCCTTTTCTCTCTTTCTCTGGCTTGTATCCATTCGTCCCCATTCAGCCAACTATTTTAAGACTTTTATCCCCATCTAGGTGTCGATTTCTTCCTGGCGAGCGATAACGAGCCAGCATTATATGAAGAAATCCGGCTTCGCCGGAGACATTTTTCTATCGAAAAATTTACAAATTTAGCCTGCTATCAAACAAAAATAAAAAATATGCTGGCTCGCTACCGCTCACCAGTAAAAAATTGACACCTGGATGGGGATACACGTCTTAAAACAGTAGGCTGAATGGGGCCAAATGGATACAAGCCAGAGAAAGATAGAAAAGGTCAGAACAAAAACAGGTCACCCCCTTAAATGATGTATTGTTTGACCCGTTTTCGTTTTTAAATGGCCTTAACCCCTTCTGCACCGGCGACGTCCTTGCAACTTTATTCTGGCTACTATTAGACAACTTTATGCAACTTAAAAAGAGCCTCCAGCAATTAACAGGCTTCAAACTATCTCATTTAAGGGGAGGCTGGCCGTTTGTTTGGTCTATTAATTCATTTATTCATATATTTTTTTAGTTTCCTCCCTAGACCTCCATCAAACTTGGAAAAACACCCCCTAGACCCCCTTCAAGATGAATTTGTATTTCGGTAGAAAAATGTCCCGGCCGAAGGCCCGTTCCTCTTAAAATTGCGGGCTCGCTATCGCTCGCCAGGAAAAAATCGACACCTAAATGGCACAAAAGGTCTTAAAATTGGCAACGAAATGGGGTGAAAGTTGTTAAAATCGCCAAACTAATGGGCCGAACGTCTTATAATCTCAAAACTAGTGGGGCTAAACACTAGGGAGAAGGGGGTCCAGAAAAACGGTCTGCCTCCCCGTAAGGGGGGATGGGTCGATTTTCTGGATCCCCTTCTCCCTCGTGTTTAGCCCCGGTAGTTTTCATATTTTAAGAGGTTAGGCCCAGTAGTTTGGCGAGTTTAAGACCTTTCACCCGATTTCTTTGTCAATACTCACACCTCTCGTGCAATTTAGGTGTCGATTTTTATCCTGGCGAGCGATAGCGAGTCTGTAATATGGTAGTAACCGGCCTCTTACATAGTAGACTATTCAGGGTTAGGCTACTCGTTCATTCATCTGTATCCCACCTCACTCCTATCACATAGATCCCTCTCATTCAATTCACTCACACTCACACACACACACACACACACACACACACACACACGCTCTCTCTCTCTCATCCGCACTCCCTATTTGACAGCCGTAATCCGCGCCGTACCCAATATGCACAACCGAAAGCGGGGGTCGCCGATTACTCACGAGCCTCATCTGGCCGGCTGGGTTCATGGCATCTATACTTTGTTGTTTGTATGGGTCATGGCGTCTATAGTTTGGTGGGTTCGTGGAAGATAGATTAATAGATAGATGTATGTATATGGGCAGATAGATAGGTAGATAGATATATAGATAGATAGATAGATGTTTATATAAATATATACAGTAGATAGTTAGATAGATAATTAGATATTTAGATAGATTCATAGATATAGATAGATAGATGTATGGATAGATAAATAGATGGATGGATAGATAGATAGGACTTTGTACTTGGCTTGTAGAGTTAGAGAGATTGATTAGGGATTGGAGGATATTTAATTAAAGGTGCAGAGAGAGAGAGAGAGAGAGTAGAGATAGTGATAGTGATAGGTTTGCAGTTTGGTAGAAAAATAGAGAATATTGGAGGAAGTTTGAGAGAGAGAGAGAGAGAGAGAGAGAGAGAGAGAGAGAGAGAGAGAGAGAGAGAGAGAGAGAGAAAGAGAGAGAGAGAGAGAGAGTATAATAAACTATAATAATAATACTAATAATAATAGTTTATTTCCAACAACAGTGGTTATTCTCGTTGCATAATTGACACAAGATATGTAATATACAACATTTGAGGTCAGCCTAAATTGCGGAACACAGTAGGATATTGGTTACATAGCTTTATTTTGGAGAGAGAGAGAGAGAGAGAGAGAGAGAGAGAGAGAGAGAGAGAGAGAGAGAGAGAGAGAGAGAGAGAGAGAGAGAGAGGGGGAGGCAGGAGGGGGGGGGGGACGAGAGGGGTTGCTTGATTTGTGGAGTTGATTGGAGGACAGAACCAGAGAGAGAGAGAGAGAGAGAAAAAGGGAGAGCGAGAGAAAGATCGAGAGAGAGCAGAACATACGAGCTGGAGAATTATCGGACAAAAATAGAAAGGCCAATATTTCAAAAGCGAAAAGAAGGCGAGTGTTTGCCAAGGTCTGTCTCGCTGCAGAATCCCGTGTTTATATAAATGGAGACGCGAGCATTTTATGAGGGCTGTCTCTTGTAATGTACACTCACAAATCGATAAGCTTTTTCCGGTTGCAGACTGAATAATATATATATTTTTTTTAAGTATTAATGCCGAGGTATGTGTGTGCATTTTTTTTTTTTTTTTTTTTTAATATATCCAGCTTCTATTTCCGGACATAGGTTTATAGTCCAGATTGACCCTTTTACAGATAAGCGATAAGGGTCAATCTTGGTCGGGAAAGGTCATAGGGAAAGCTCTTACCATGATTAAATAAAAGGGCCCTTATTCCAGACAGTGAATGAGACTGCGAGATAGTTTGAGCGCTTCAACCGGCTTGTTCGTGGCCTTACCATCGTAGACCACGACGCCTGACCGGTCCCTCGTGGCCCTCAAGGGTACATCACACAGTCAGGAGTGCGAGCTAGACTCAGTAGGAGTAGGGGACAATTCGGACTCGCGGGCCTATTCGCGGTGAGAATCGATGACTCCTAGTGACTCTAGCGACTACTAGCGACTTCTGTTAGACTCTCACTCGCTCGCGGTGAACATCGATGACTCCTAGTGACTCTAAGAGACTCCTAGTGACTACTGTTAGACTCCCACTAGCTCGCACTCATGACTGTGTGAAGGCCCCTTGAGGCAACATCTGACTCCTCAAAGCTGCTTCGCCACCATCTCGCCGCCTCACTCATGGTCTCGGACCCTCGCTTTCCCAAACGCCACCTATTGAGCTTGTTACGACTGGGGTTCAAATATATCAGGGCTCTTATTCATTGGACTAGTAATGGCATAAATGTTACAACGGAAAGCGCTAGCTCCAACCTCTGATGTATATCCCCAGTGAACAAAGAACACAAATACTCTACAGAGTTCTATATGCAATAATAGGCAATGCAAACTCTCAATAAATGTGCGTCTACTCTAGGCTTAATGTTATGTGAAAACAGCCTATTACTACCTATAACCGAAGGTGCTTGGTTATGGTATGCAAAGTAAGGTGGTAAGAGAAGTTACAGCTTACGTTACTTTAATCAATAAATGTCAGGCACTCCTGCATGAAAGAAAGTGCACTAAAGTCCTTCAACACTAACAAGGAATCTTCTTTAAATGTTAGATGCTATAAAGATGCTCGTATCGGAAATGGAACCCAAAAAGGCAGGCAGCGGAACAATGCTCGTGCAGGCTATGCACACAAAAAGGCAGAATATATAATGCCGTCGGAGCCAAGAATATCCTAAACACTACAACAATAATAATAATCGCCACGACAATGCAGTATTCCTATCAACAAAAAGAGCCTAAGTCGTTTGTGTCTCAATACATCAAACTAGGCTGCGAAATGCTTGTGTAATCATAAATGGGTATGCATAAAAAGAGTAATTAGGTTAATATACTTAATGTCTACTGTGACTGATAAAGTCTAGCTAGAGTCAATGATACGAGATACTGGTGTGCATGGCATGCTGCATAGCCTAGTGCAAATCTCAAGTCTGTGCGTCAAATATTACGTTATAATGAAGGGTAGCTCTCTTGAGAAACCTTAATACCGAAGTATTAAGCGTTCTCCTGGCGTACCTCAAAGACAAACAATCGAGACTAGAACAGTGCAGAATGGTATAGGCAAAAAACCCTCATTCGTGCATGCTCTACTCTCAATGGCACACAGACTAGAATTTACTCAATCAACTCCAGTTCTCAGGTATGTCGTGCCGCTTTTAACTGAAGCCAGCACTTATAGGAAACATACCTTATAATATCAGACTCCTAGTCTAGCATTATCTAATCCAGCAGAACACTAATAACTAAAGGAAGCAGTACTAAACAATATAAATGCCAACCAATGCTTCGTGATCCACTTATCTTAACAACTAACATACATGGGTTATATCAGACCTTAACGCACAATACAACTGGCCAGCATGAAGCTGATTTTGCAGAGTTAACCAGAAGGGGTATAATATTAATAACAAGGTGGTGAAAGATATGAAAAAGAGAGAGGTAGGCAGAGGAAAAGATTCTCAGGTACGGAGCAGGGGACAGGTAGCAAGTGAAAAAGATGGGTGCGTTCTAGAAACCAGATCTGAGGGAGAGAGTGGCGAGGAACTGTATATATACTCGCACTAGCTCGAGCCGTGTGGGAAAAAAGCGGTTGCAAGTCGTCCAGCCACTAACAAGAGAGCTTGCAGCATGGCAAAGGCCTCTCTCCACCAACCCCCGCGAGGCAGCCAGCCGTGACGTCATCGAGCGGGACAAAAACACTGCGCCCTCCCTCTCACTCTGTTCTACTCTCTCTCTCTCTCCCAGATCCCATCATTACTAGTTAATGACAAAACATAT
>JBAKBP010030007.1:0-26335 GCA_037953745.1 Lithodes maja | reverse complement strand
GTTTGTTGCACTCGTATATGCATTTCCCTGTGTGCGATTATTCATGTTCCTGTTTTCTGCTGGTTTAGGCAATGCTAGACTGGGATAGGGTTTCTGAGTTGTGATTTCCTATGAGTACTAGGTTGCGGTTGAACCAGTACAATTGCAACGGAGACGTGGAACGCCTAGGTGGTCTTTCTGACTGTGTACCGTGGGAGTTTAGCACTGTGTTGCAAGTGAGGGCTTTTGCCTCTGCCACCCAACACTGTGCTATCTCATTTGCTTGACTTTGAGAGGATCGCCAGGAGAGAACCAGATACTAGTGATCTGGATCTCTCAAGAGAGCATCCCGTCAATTAACGTAATTTGGCCGCACAGTCTTAAGGACCTCGCTAGGCTACGAGCCGCTTGCTCAGCCATTGTCTCTTAACCTTATGTATCCCAGCTAGACTTTGCTCGACCAGCAGATACAGCATAGTATTGAAGCTTCTCCTTATGTATATTATTGTTTATGCACTATTGATTTCATGTGTGGCACGCTTAGCTACTTCAGAGATTAGTGGCCCACGAGCACAATCTTAGTAGGCTATTGCCAGTGCATTGTCGGAGTACTTCTTCTTAATGTTTGCCATATCCTATTGCTTATTCTTATAATTCTTCTTATGTCAATTTAAAGCCTTTAATTACCAGTGAGTTATTCATTAAATTGCTGTTCAAAATCCGATACTTACTTCTTATGAGTATTCGAGAAGCATCTAACTTATCAGAAGATTCCTTGCTTGATGCTCGAGGACTATTGTTTAACGTAACGTAATAGTGCCGATCCGAAGTAGAGGGTGGAGGACTTCTTAAGTTCTTAGTTCAAGGGTGGATTACTTCGGCTTCGGCCAACACTATTCTTTAGTGTTGTAGTACTTTCTTCTTTGTTTGATTGTTGACCAGACTAGATAACTCCCGTCTTGTTATTAGTCTGTTGTGTGAAACGTGTTACGACCGGGCACTCGGGTACACTAGGGCTCTTACACAGGACTCGAGTATGGCTCGCTGCCACAACGGAAACACACGATCCCAACCCCAGAGTACTGCCAGCCGAACAAAAAACGCCACTACCCTCCAGAGTTCTATCTGCTATAACGGGGTATACAAGAACTCGGTACTAGCGTTTCACACAACAGACTAATAACAAGACGGGAGTTATATAGTCTGGTCAACAATCAAACAAAGAAGAAAGTACTACAACACTAAAGAATAGTGTTGGCCGAAGCCGAAGTAATCCACCCTTGAACTAAGAACTTAAGAAGTCCTCCACCCTCTACTTCGGATCGGCACTATTACGTTACGTTAAACAATAGTCCTCGAGCATCAAGCAAGGAATCTTCTGATAAGTTAGATGCTTCTCGAATACTCATAAGAAGTAAGTATCGGATTTTGAACAGCAATTTAATGAATAACTCACTGGTAATTAAAGGCTTTAAATTGACATAAGAAGAATTATAAGAATAAGCAATAGGATATGGCAAACATTAAGAAGAAGTACTCCGACAATGCACTGGCAATAGCCTACTAAGATTGTGCTCGTGGGCCACTAATCTCTGAAGTAGCTAAGCGTGCCACACATGAAATCAATAGTGCATAAACAATAATATACATAAGGAGAAGCTTCAATACTATGCTGTATCTGCTGGTCGAGCAAAGTCTAGCTGGGATACATAAGGTTAAGAGACAATGGCTGAGCAAGCGGCTCGTAGCCTAGCGAGGTCCTTAAGACTGTGCGGCCAAATTACGTTAATTGACGGGATGCTCTCTTGAGAGATCCAGATCACTAGTATCTGGTTCTCTCCTGGCGATCCTCTCAAAGTCAAGCAAATGAGATAGCACAGTGTTGGGTGGCAGAGGCAAAAGCCCTCACTCGCAACACAGTGCTAAACTCCCACGGTACACAGTCAGAAAGACCACCTAGGCGTTCCACGTCTCCGTTGCAATTGTACTGGTTCAACCGCAACCTAGTACTCATAGGAAATCACAACTCAGAAACCCTATCCCAGTCTAGCATTGCCTAAACCAGCAGAAAACAGGAACATGAATAATCGCACACAGGGAAATGCATATACGAGTGCAACAAACATCAATCAATCCTATTCTAGTTAACCCTTCCAAAAATAGGCTATCTAACAGGCACTTATCTCGTGAGAACTCAAGCGATAATACTTTGGCTGACTAAATCTGCACCAAAGGGGTCATTGGTTAAAAAGGGACGAGAAGAGAAGAAGATAGGCTGTTCAGAGAGTAGAGAAAGTTCACATCAGTCGGAAGAATATGGATAGTTGCAAGGGATATGAGAAGTCGCTCTGCCTGATGAGTTCTGAAGAATGGTGGCAAGAACCTCTCTTTTTATACTCGGCCCTCTAGCGGCATATCTCAAACTACTTAAGGACCGCCCACTGGCAATCATGACGTCATATTCTCTCTCAATCTGGGATCGACAAAGGATTTCCCACGCGCTTGATGAGGGAGGAGGGAGGAGGGAGGAGGGAGTGAGGCCTACACACCTCGTGGCGCGCTCACTGGCCGTCGTTACATAACTCTCTCTCTCATCATTATATATAAGTCCCACACACAATACTTATATCTAATGATATAAAATAGAACTCGTTGACTTAGAAGAAAACAAAATACATAATTATAATACTTATAGTACAACGGTTCACATAAACTGAGTTAGGAAACTCTACACAGACTACAGCCAAAGTTCCTGCCCTGACGATCCTAGCGAGAGTGGGGCCTGACTGAGCGTTCTGTACAGCATGCTCATACTCGGCATGCGTCACAAACGCTAGTACCGAGTTCTTGTATACCCCGTTATAGCAGATAGAACTCTGGAGGGTAGTGGCGTTTTTTGTTCGGCTGGCAGTACTCTGGGGTTGGGATCGTGTGTTTCCGTTGTGGCAGGGAGCCATACTCGAGTCCTGTGTAAGAGCCCTAGTGTACCCGAGTGCCCGGTCGTAACACCATACTAATCCATAGGTCATTAATCATCATTCCCATGAATCATCCAATATAGTGGCCCCCTTCTTTATGCATTAACTCTATCCCATTAACTACAACTCCCGTGTCCCACACACCATCTTTTAACATCACCATGGCTCAACATGACAACTAGGTCCTACAGCACTAGCACCAGTATTCAGGTGATATAATGTGTTGTATGGTTTTCAGATACAGCCCACTAAATCATCTTTACCACGAATATCCATAGACTCTGCCAACATTTACCAGTGTTTGAAAATATTTCAGAGTCCACCATTGACTCTCCGTATTCTATACAACCCAGCCGCATACCTATTGGGGTACTTGACCTTGAACTTGAAATACCGTGACATTCCTGAAGGAAAGAGACAGTGGTCACTCCACTCCTAGAAATACTTCTCTACGAATCCACCCCCAGTGTCTTAAAAACTATCTCGAATATTAAGTGAAGTTGGTCAACAAGACTTGCTCCCTATCTAGCTCCGCGAATATGCTAGGAGTCAGTGATAATCTTAAGTACTATTGAATGGCAGTGATACGTGTCCTATGTTCTCAGTTTCAGATTATTTCTCAAATATAGTGCAAGAAAAATAAAGCTGTATTATTAAACCATATCTTGTGATACACTTATCCTCTGTTTTCCTTTCATTTTATATGTACGTATATGAACTTGGAAGTCCCAGTGGAGTAGAACTCACCATATCCAATTGTTAATTCTGCATAAAATCAGGGCATAACACTGTATATTCAGCTTTGTTAACTTTTGTTGGACATTCATATGAACTTATTGAAGGCAGATTGATTGATAGAGGTGTTGCTGGACTGATTGGAAGTGATCGCTCTTGCTAATAATACATATCACGAGTGGATAACCTCACAGCCCATTTGTTACATAATTCTACTATAAATCTATTTGAAGCATCTAGAGACCAAAGAGATTATTCACAACAGAAAAAGAAAAACATACGTGTTAACCCTTTCGGCTTTTGTTTTCCTTCCTAAACTACATGAAATAATCAAGTGTCAGACAAAATATAAATAAGTATGACATTGCATTGAATAGTTATACTAAAAATTTTATCTCACTCTATTAATACAAACATGTATTGTAAAGATCAATGTCGCGTTGTGTATTGTATTCAAGCTATCATTTGATTATGTGTATGTGTAGTTGTGTAGTATTTGAAAGTCAAGGGGTTCATGGAGAAACTGAATTAGATAATGTTTGTGAACTAATTATTTAATTAACTATACATGTAGAGGCAAAACACATTATAATGTTATCCCTTTCTGTACCGGCGATATCTCTTTGATTTACAACCATTGCTTCTTCTAAAACTGCACACAGTCGTCTAAATATAGCTAGAATAAAATTAAAAAGACGTTGCCGGTACAGAAGGTGTTAATAAGCCAAGGGTATTGTACGATGTGTGGTATAATGTGGTATCACTAACACTTTTTACTCCTATTCCAAGCCGCCAACGAAGCCGCTCCAATGTTAACTATTGATGTGGAAAGTTGTAAAAAAGATTTTGTGGGGTTCCCAAGACAATAGCTCGCAGATTAAGGGGGGATGGATCGGGTCTTACACCTAATAAGAACCGCTGATAGGGGGATTCTCGCTTACCTGCATTGAGAAAGTTGGTTGTGAAATATATTACACATAGACTGTAGCAATGCTGGTTCATAAAGTAATGTCGTGTAATCATAATTTTGATTAACGTTTGGAATAATTTATGTCAGTCTATATGCTGATAATAGTGATGCATAGTACGAACATTGCTCAAACTGAGTGCCATATTGTTAGATCTCTTTAAAATTTGTCCATTCTAATTATGGTAAGCTTTGTTCAAGCTTTGAGACATTATGTAAGTTCTTAACTCTCATCACCAATAACACAATGATCATCACCACTATCATTATCATCTTCTACTGTCCTCACCCCCACCGTAATTATCATTATCATTCACATTCCCCCCTATAATCCAAGAAACCCCACCACTAGCAGGAATCAACTGGATATAATTATGTCATCACTAAAACACCATCATTATTATCACCACCATCATCACCATTCCTCCTTAACCATTACAACAACACTATATATCAGTATCTAATGCACACATATATTTTGCAGTGTACCGTAACTGGTAAGAAGTGGCTGCATGTCGTTTAATTTCAGGGGTTTAAATTGTGTTTCTATTTTACTACTGTGAAACAATATATCACAGACATAAGAAAAGGGTAAATAATAGAACACACAGAGACAAAAACTTCAACAATAGCATCGCGTATTTACCAGAGTCTTGCTGTGCAACGGGCCTTAGGGTAGCGGCACACGGGTATTTTCCCCTTGTTCTTACCAACCAGACTGCCAGTATTATGTTTTTTTATGTACGTATATACTGTATATACTCAGGCACATATCACATAGCTGGGGATGGCCGACTCGAGACAGAGACCGAACAGAAACAACAATTCAAGTTCCAATTCCTAGGGTCTGGGACCATTTTCGTAGTCCCTTGCCCATTTCTCCGTTTTTTCTAGTAGGTGAAATCTACAAAGGGAGGATAATTCCTAGCCTCCCACCCCCAGAAGGAAAAGTAGGACAGTAATAGAGACAGGCAGAAACGGCTAAGGCTGGGTAGAGGATGTCAAACCTCACTCTGGATAGGACCAGATCTCACCCATTATGGTTTGTGATTATTGGATACAAAAATCGAAATCGGTCAAGCAGATTAATTTTATTCATTGACTCTTGTTTCAAATTAGTGCTTGGAGCTGACGATGATCGGACATGTATCAAGTAATTAATGGCAATAATAGCGAAATTGTTGTGAATATTGTTAGTCAGAATGCGACACAGGCTCGGGAAGAAAACAAACTACAAAACTGCTCGCGTGATACATTCTTTATGGTGACGTTGTAGAATGTAGAGGGACGCAAGGAATGTTTGGTGTGTTGGTCAGTCAGCCAATGGGAAGTCAATAAGCAACTCACTGACCTTAGGTCATCTCAGTCCACTCACACACATTCTAGAATACGGCTTGGGTGACCGTACAGTTGAAGTCATTAATGTAAGCATACAATTAAGCTATTTACGGCGGAGTATTTCCATTAATCTGATAATAGCGTTTCGGAGGTTCGCTTAATTGACACGAGAGCCCTTTATATAATTATACTAATATGTGACTGTATTGTACACATGGTACTATGTGATTGGTAGTTAGAAATTATTCATAGGGAACTGTCAAGATCATTCATTCCAGACTCATCAAGGCTACCCAGATTGACAAGTGGAAACTACCGATTTCGAATGGCATCGATCAGCTTTGTTCCCCTTATCTGTTTGTAGATCGTGTGTTTTGTTTTCAGATTATATATTATTAGCACTCAAAATCAAAGACACATGCACAGTAAAATACTTGCTTTAAAAGCAAATAGCACAGCAAATCATTAGGAATCTGAATAAATATTTACAATGATTGACAAATAACCTTAATATATGACCTAAGCCTCTGAGTATGATAAAGAATTAGATACTCATACTAATTACTTTGGTGAAAATCTAATGAATCATCGATGGGAAGTTTTTGATCAGCCAGACAAGCGACTATAATGTCAGTACTGCACAATTATGTACAACATACAGGTAGAGTCTGTGTACACGATGCCACCATGCAGTATACAGGATTAATACACAAATACAAGCGTAAGGAGAAGCGACTTTAGTGGTTCACCTGATAATATATTTATGGATCTGTCGTGATTTGCTTAGCTGTTTAATTACGTCGGGTTTCCCCATCACCGCCTCCCAGCCAATACCAATCCAATAACTCCTCCTCTGACTGTGGGTCATAATAGTGGCGCTCCAGATAACGTCATTACAACCTCCCCCAGATCCTCTTAACTACATTGATGGGGGAGCCGGGATATGTAGGCGCTGCAGGGATACAACATCAACAATATCAACAACATTAAAAAAAACAATGACAATAACAACAACAGATCCACCACCAACAACAACACCAGCCCACGGCAATAATCAACAACCATATTAACCCATTAATTACCGGTGCTGCCGTTTAACACTCAACGAGCGGCTTAGGCAGTATATTTGACCGTGCCGCCCAGCGTTTTTTTGTTTTACCATAAATGGCGTTTCCGTGCTCTTTTTGATGCATAAACAAGAGCCAGAGCATAATACAAGTATGTATCCGTGAAGGGCGATAATTTAGCTTTCCAATGACACCAGAACCATCCTTCTACGATCACTGGTTGTCTTGCAACGATCGTGCAACCGAAGGGCAAAATCGCTAAAATACGGTCATTTCGTTACATAATTACGTGTGTAGTGAGTGAGAGAGGGTGGAGTAGTGTGGAGTACATGTCAGTGGGCCCACAACGGTTGTGGCGAGCAGTCATGAGGCAACCTACGCTCCTCCCACCGCTCGGCTCTCTCTCAGAGCTAATATTGCGCCAAAATTGCACACAGACTAAAGGCGGGCCCCGCCACATAGTCCAGGTTTTTAGATACGGACTTAAGTCGGGCCCCGATAGACAAGGGTTAACTGTACTTTGCATACTATTTCAATAATTTGTTCAGCTTAAAAAGGGCCTTGAGCAATTACCAGGCTTTGGAATATCCCACTTAACCCTATTTACTAGTAGTAGTAGTCGTTCCCTAGGTTGCCTGGCCAAACAGCCACGAGCTCCTACCACAGATCCTTCTTAAGCTGAACAAAATCGTCTACATATAGCTAGACTAAAACTAGAAAAACGTCGCCGGTAAAGAAGTGGTTAACAGCAACAACAACAACATTTATTGCATTGTTGAGAGGTCTATTTCCATCCAACATATCCTCCCCCGAGTGCGAATCATAATAGTGTCGCTCCAAATAACATCATTACTACTTCCCCCCGGATCCTCGTAATTACATTACTGGGGGAGCAGGATATATGGCATTGCTTCTAAGAAACAACATCAACAATATCAATGATGACAAAAACAACGACAATAATTACAATAACATTATACTAAGTAGAATACATATCTCCGTTATGCACGTAAAACAGACGAAGTTCCATCTAAACTCGTCTGTACTGTACTGCGATGTTAAATTGGATCAAGTATTGTCAAATTTATTTAACCCACTGGGCACCAGCGCCGCAGTGTATGCGTCGGCAATGTATGTAACGCTAAACCCCCAGCGCTGCATAGGGTGCGTCGGCACTGTCTACTTTATTTTGTGACGCCCAGTGCGTGGCAACGCAACCTGATTGTACTCCTTGGTACTCCACTGTACCGCCACGGTACCGCGCTGTACCGTGCTGGCTGCTTATATTGAGTGTGACAACGTATAACTATGTTCTTTGTATCTCTGCAAAGGTCTCGTCATGTGCTAACCAGTGGTGGGTTTTGTTTTAAGCCATGTCGAGACCTTCCATTTAATATGTAGTATCAATAGAGAAGTTGATAGATAAGACAATAGGAATTCAGAGAGAGAGAGTGAGTTAGTCTTCAGAGCGAGAGGGTAGCAGCGCGCCGCGCTGCCGGGGGGGTGGTTGCCAGACGTATGGACTGGTTGGCAGCCTTGCGCTTATAGCTAGGCGCGACAGGGTTGGTAGTCCATTGCCGCCTGCCTATGCTGCCTGGGTTGCCCATGTTGTCGTACTGCACATTGCATGGAGGCTCGCTGTGTGCTCTATGACCAGGTTGCCTAGAACCTTTGAGATTCTAACATCCCTTGCCCTCTCTCCCAATTTCTCACGGTTGCACTCTTTCTCTCTGACGACATTACTCTCATTTCATTCTTCTCTCTATTTAAATGCATACCCTTCCCTTGAGGTCCTAAAGGAGTTTCAGCACTCACCTCTCGTATTACTCTTAGGACAAGCAAATATTTACATGTATTAGATTTAAGGGGTTAATGTGAACAGCGATCTTCTTGATGAGGATAGTTGGTGAACGTTCTACATGTTCACGAGTTATATGCCCAGCTCATCATCCAATTTGTGACTAGACTAGTGCCATGTGTAAGAGCCCGACCATGCCCAGGATTTGTCTGTAGAGGGGCGAGGACTTAGCCTTGATTTGCCTACCGAGCCAGGAGCGAGTGTAGTACCAGAGACTACAGCTCGCTCGTAGTGCCGGTATAGTAGAGTAACGTAATTTATCTGTCCTTGTGTTCTCTGCAGTCTTTTCCTGGGTTCTCGCTTTCGGTGCTGGGACTCGTTGTTCCTGTGACTTGGCCTGCTAGCTAGAACACATGGGGATGATGAGTGGGTTATATCTTTATTTTACTATGCATTGCAGCTCTCTTTAAGTTTATGTATGTAACACTTTACAATACACATTACTCACACACAAGACAACACTATTAATACTTTCATGTATCAATTAACTGCACTGTCGTTTTGCTGCTGTGTCCGGAGTTCCGTTGCGTAGGGCGCATACGGACTCAGAGGGGAGACAGAGTGAGAGAAGCGAAGTAGCCTATGCGGTAGTAGGCTACCGGCGCAGTACTGTTGCCTGCAACCTTTTAGTTATTCCAAGTATAGATTCATTCTTATAATAAGTGACTACTGTTTATGTTCCTTCCATGTGTATTATTAGGTATCTACTGGATCATGAACATCTTGTATGCTACATGCTAGTGCATGTTAGTAGGGGACAGTTATTCTAGTGCACGCGCTTTCAAGTAGGCGTGTACATTTGTCATTTAGCATTTCACTGTCATACCTTTAGCCTGCTTCTATTCTACATTATTAGAGGCTTAATATTAACGTAGTTTCTTGAGTATTGCATTTCTTTAGTAATAACGTAACCTATAAATGTCTGAGGGAGTTTAGCCTCATAGCCTACCCCTGTTGTACACTTTCGCCGAGTTAAGGTACCTCGTTACCATAGACGATAACTCTGTAGGGCGTTGGTGCTTTTGTTGTCTGGAGCATATAGTATTTGGGACTGGAATCGAGCGTGTCGTTGTCACATAAGCCATTTCTGTCCTACGATCAAGAATCCCGAATATGTATTGCCGATCCAGCCGTAACAAAATGGCGACCTTGCACAAGATTCAGTAGTATCCTATCACATGTTTTTTGGAGAACTATTCTATGCTACCTAGTAGAGCTGGCTAGAATTTTCTTGCATATTGGAGGAATTTTTATTGTGTCATTATTGTATTGGTGGACTTGCAGATTGTTTCGTTGGGGGTGTCTAGAGTAGAGTCATTCAAGCATCTTTAACATTTTGTGAGTCGAGACTGCAATTAGTAATAAGCACTTTTTTTTTTTTATGAACAGCAATTGTATAACCAGCACTATGTCTAATGACTCATCATTTACGGGGGAGGATAACACGGTACAGCCTAGTAACCAGCAAGTACAACAGATGTTTAGGGAGGGGAGTGTTATAAGTGGAGAGAGGGATGCCCGGGCATTTTTGCAGACACCTTTGACCGAACAGCGCCTGCAGGCTATTGATTGTTACGGTCTTCGCTGTTTAGCCACGGTTTTGGGGCGGGACTGTCCTGACAGTTGGCCCAAGAAGAATTTGGTGGCATGTTTGTTGGGTGATGGCGATGGGGCGGTGGGTGGAGTGGGGTCTTGGGGGGTTCCCTCCAAGCCTCCATTCCACTCTACCCCTGAGCTGGGCCCTCAGCCAGCGATTCTTAGCACGATGCAGCAGGAGGGTTCTCAATGGCAAGCTGGCTTACCCGTAAACACGTCTCGGTGTGGATCCCCCATTTTGTGCTCTCCCCCCTCAGGCCTGTCTCCTGAGATGTTATTTCAGCTAGAACTAGCTAAGCTTAAGTTGCAAGAGAGTCAACAGTCTAGTATAGAACGCATAGAGGTTGCTAGAATCCAAGCCAATCAGGATGCAACCAGGTACCAGGCTGAAATGGATGTCGAGAAGTCTAGAGTAGAGACCACGGGGCGTCATCTCGGTGGTGGGCACCGGGTTACAGACTCACTTTCGCATTTAATTAAGTTAGTACCCGCATTTGATGAGACAGCAGTGACTGAGTTTTTTGCTCGTTTCGAAAAGAAGTGTCGTGAGTATGACTGGCCGGAGGTTAAATGGGCAGCATTAGTTTCATCACGTCTAGTGGGTAAGGGGTTGAAAGCCTACGATGCACTGTCACTGGACGAGAGTGTAGTGTATGGACTGGTGAAGGAGGCTGTGCTCCGGGCCTACGAACTGCAACCCGAAACTTATAGATTGAAGTTCCGTGGCGTGAATAAGAAGAGCGACGTCAGTTTTATGGAGCACGCACGGGACTTAACAGATGCAGGTAATAACTGGTTTCGGTCCGAGCACGCAGAGTCGGCTGAGGAAATTAAGCAACTTTTCTATCTGGAACAGTTTTACCAATGTACTGGAACCGATCTAACGCTGAACATTAAGGAAAAATGTCCCAAGACAGTAGAGGAGGCTGCCAAGATGGCAGACTTCAGATTATCATTGATTCGTGGTTGCGGTGCCGCTCAGAGGGCTGAGTCAGGGCAGAAGGGGCGCTACACCCCACCCACCAGAGTTTTCGATAATAACAAATCCTATGACACACATAACCACACTAAATGCATTGCACCTAATAACACCTACAAACACAAGCCTCTCCCGTTTACTAAAGGTCAGGCCCCTTCTTCGCCCGCACAAGGGAAGAAGCCCATTGGGGATGTGAAATGTTACAAATGTCAGAAGCTAGGCCATTATTCACGTGAGTGCCCTAGTAACACTCCCGCTAAGCCGGTGTCATTGGTTCACAGTATCGGTGTGTCTCTGAAGGCTGCAGCAACTGCCCGGGGTAGGTTGTCAGCAGCTGAGGCACACGCGGTAAAGAAGCGTACGGAAGGCTCGACACCTGTCCGGGACACATTCTGTGACCATCGGGGACACGGGTTTGTGAGCTGGGGGAGTGAACTACGGAGGGTTGACTTGCTGAGGGATACGGGGGCTTCGCAAACTTTGTTGAGGAACTTCACAGGGAAACCGATAAATGCGGCCAGAGTTGTTGTGGTGCAGGGTATAAATGCTACGAGGTCATACCCACTTGTGAGGTTGGAGTTGAGAGTGGGAGAGGTGTGCAGGGAGCTGGATGTAGGGATCGTTGAGTGTTTGCCAGTTGAGGGCGTCGACCTTCTTCTCGGCAACGACTTTGCGGTGCCCACTTCCGGGACTCCACCCTTAGTCGTTGCCGAGAGGGCGGCCGACGTGGATGGTGAGAATCGGGAATGGGTTGGGAGGTGCCAACAGGATGAGATGGCCTGTGTGGTAACCCGATCTCGCTCTGCGGCTCCTGCACAGCCTAGCACTCAACCTCGGGGACAGTGGAGGAAGGATCAGGAGAAGGTTGCTAAGGGCAGGAAAAGGGACATTGATTCTGCTGCACTTCTCGGTGATTCTGTACTTGGACCTATAATAAACACGGGAGTTGACTCTGGCCCAGATATGGTGTGTAACAAGGCAGAGTTGGGTAAGACTTCGCGTGAGGCAAGAGCTGTAGCGAGAGCCACTAAGGCAGTAGAGTCTACTAGCCAGGAGAGACTTATAGGTTGCATGGCAGCGGCAGGTAATAACTTGGTTAATGCACAGGCGGTCATGAAGCACCAGTATGACGCCAAGGTGAAGCTTCGGGAGTTTTCGGTGGGTCAGGAGGTAATGTTGCTTTTACCTTTGCCTGGACACCCCCTTTCTGCCAAGTTTATTGGGCCGTATGTGGTGGCTAAGAAACTGTCCGACCTTGATTATCTCGTTGCAACACCTGACCGTAGAAAAAAACATCAGTTATGTCATGTTAACCTCATGAAAGAGTATGTGAGACGCCCCTCAGAGCCTCTCACTGTCCCTGTGCTGGCCTGCAGCGGCCAGGGTGGAGAAGGAGGTGGGGACAGTCATGCTGCTGAGGAGGATAGCTGGGACTGTGTCATTTCCGCGGAACAGTGGGCGGGGAATACTGAACAAGAGGCTAGGCAAGCTGTAAGTCACCTGCCTGAGCACCAGGGTGCTGCTGTCCTAGGCCTGTTCAGGTCATACCCCTCTGTTTTCGCCGAACACCCAGGTCTCACTACTCAGGTAACGCACGACGTGGACGTCGGTGATATGTGCCCTTCAAGTCAGTGCCCTACCGTGTGCC
Source organism: Lithodes maja (assembly GCA_037953745.1). Taxonomy (NCBI): domain Eukaryota; kingdom Metazoa; phylum Arthropoda; class Malacostraca; order Decapoda; family Lithodidae; genus Lithodes; species Lithodes maja. Next base: position 13,190 of record JBAKBP010030007.1, on the reverse strand, counting down.
CCCGGTAAAGTTGCCAGCTTTACGGGAGGAGTTAAAGTACATGGTTGAGAGAGGGATGATCACTGAAGGTTATGTGAAGTGGACATCACCCGTCACGTTGCAGCCAAAACCTGACGGCAAGGTGCGGTTCTGCATAGATTTTCGTAGGCTAAATGGCTTGACCACTACCAACCCTTACCCTTTGCCTCGAGTTGACGACAGCGTGGACAAGATAGGGAATGCAAAGTACCTTACTAAAATTGATCTTGTAAAAGGCTACTGGCAAGTACCCCTGTCGGACCGAGCTAAGCAAGTTTGTGGTTTTGTGGTAGATGGCAAGACCTACCAATGTAACGTAATGCCTTATGGGCTTAAGAACGCACCTGCCACGTTCAGAACCTGATGAACGATATTTGTGACGAAATCCCTAACTGCACGGTCTACCTTGATGACGTGATAGTGTATGATGACATTTTGAAAATCACCTAAGGCACTTAGAGACCCTGTTTGGGAAGTTGCACGATGCTGGGCTGGTGGTGAACCTGAGGAAGTGCGAGTTTGTAAAGGCTACTGTGCAGTATCTTGGCTTCGTGGTCGGGTTAGGCCGGGTGTGCCCCCCCTGAGCAAGATACAGGCTATCAATATGTTTTCCCAGGCCCACCACTAAGCGCCAGGTCATGCGGTTCCTAGGTATGATAGGCTATTATAGGCGCTTCATCCGGGGATACTCTACTGTCTTAGCACCGTTAACTGATCTACTGTCGAAGTCAGTGAAGTTCTGTTGGGCTGCGGAGTGTCAGAGGGCTTTCGACCTAGTCAAGCACCTGCTGTGTACACATCCGATTTTGAGAGCCCAGACTTCTCCAGGAGTTTTCAGCTGGCGACTGATGCCAGCGGTGTGGGTGCCGGGGCAGTGTTACTGCAGACTGATTCCGAGGGCTTGGAACACCCAGTGAGCTTCTTTTCTCGCAAGTTTAATTCGGCACAAAGGAATTACTCGACTATAGAGAAGGAGCTTCTTGCTATCGTTTTGTCGCTCAAACATTTCGAAGTTTATGTTCCAGCCTACGGCCCGGTAGTGACGATTTATACGGACCATCATCCCTTGAAATTCCTAAATCAGTTTCACAATCGGAATATGCGGTTGACCAGGTGGTCCCTAATGCTCCAAGAGTATAATCTCAACATTCAGCATATTGCCGGGAGTGAGAACGTGATAGCAGATTGTCTATCAAGGGTTGATGATCAGGATAGTCGTGCACGGTGTGTGGGTTGAGCAGGAGTAAAATTAGGCTATCATAACGCCGTCCAAAAAGATTATAAAACAATAAAATAAACGAGAATTTTTTTTTTTTTAGTTTTGTAAGTCTTTATTGTTGTAGCATGATGCATGCGATATTGTGTTTTATGTATAATTCACACTTCAGTTGTTGTGCACCTTTTGCAATTAGTGGCAGCTAAGGGTAGCAGGTCGGTTGGTTGCCTGTCAGATTTTGATAATGCTTCTAAGGTCGATTATCTAAAATCTTGGGGGGGCTGTGACGCCCAGTGCGTGGCAACGCAACCTGATTGTACTCCTTGGTACTCCACTGTACCGCCACGGTACCGCGCTGTACCGTGCTGGCTGCTTATATTGAGTGTGACAACGTATAACTATGTTCTTTGTATCTCTGCAAAGGTCTCGTCATGTGCTAACCAGTGGTGGGTTTTGTTTTAAGCCATGTCGAGACCTTCCATTTAATATGTAGTATCAATAGAGAAGTTGATAGATAAGACAATAGGAATTCAGAGAGAGAGAGTGAGTTAGTCTTCAGAGCGAGAGGGTAGCAGCGCGCCGCGCTGCCGGGGGGGTGGTTGCCAGACGTATGGACTGGTTGGCAGCCTTGCGCTTATAGCTAGGCGCGACAGGGTTGGTAGTCCATTGCCGCCTGCCTATGCTGCCTGGGTTGCCCATGTTGTCGTACTGCACATTGCATGGAGGCTCGCTGTGTGCTCTATGACCAGGTTGCCTAGAACCTTTGAGATTCTAACATCCCTTGCCCTCTCTCCCAATTTCTCACGGTTGCACTCTTTCTCTCTGACGACATTACTCTCATTTCATTCTTCTCTCTATTTAAATGCATACCCTTCCCTTGAGGTCCTAAAGGAGTTTCAGCACTCACCTCTCGTATTACTCTTAGGACAAGCAAATATTTACATGTATTAGATTTAAGGGGTTAATGTGAACAGCGATCTTCTTGATGAGGATAGTTGGTGAACGTTCTACATGTTCACGAGTTATATGCCCAGCTCATCATCCAATTTGTGACTAGACTAGTGCCATGTGTAAGAGCCCGACCATGCCCAGGAGTTGTCTGTAGAGGGGCGAGGACTTAGCCTTGATTTGCCTACCGAGCCAGGAGCGAGTGTAGTACCAGAGACTACAGCTCGCTCGTAGTGCCGGTATAGTAGAGTAACGTAATTTATCTGTCCTTGTGTTCTCTGCAGTCTTTTCCTGGGTTCTCGCTTTCGGTGCTGGGACTCGTTGTTCCTGTGACTTGGCCTGCTAGCTAGAACACATGGGGATGATGAGTGGGTTATATCTTTATTTTACTATGCATTGCAGCTCTCTTTAAGTTTATGTATGTAACACTTTACAATACACATTACTCACACACAAGACAACACTATTAATACTTTCATGTATCAATTAACTGCACTGTCGTTTTGCTGCTGTGTCCGGAGTTCCGTTGCGTAGGGCGCATACGGACTCAGAGGGGAGACAGAGTGAGAGAAGCGAAGTAGCCTATGCGGTAGTAGGCTACCGGCGCAGTACTGTTGCCTGCAACCTTTTAGTTATTCCAAGTATAGATTCATTCTTATAATAAGTGACTACTGTTTATGTTCCTTCCATGTGTATTATTAGGTATCTACTGGATCATGAACATCTTGTATGCTACATGCTAGTGCATGTTAGTAGGGGACAGTTATTCTAGTGCACGCGCTTTCAAGTAGGCGTGTACATTTGTCATTTAGCATTTCACTGTCATACCTTTAGCCTGCTTCTATTCTACATTATTAGAGGCTTAATATTAACGTAGTTTCTTGAGTATTGCATTTCTTTAGTAATAACGTAACCTATAAATGTCTGAGGGAGTTTAGCCTCATAGCCTACCCCTGTTGTACACTTTCGCCGAGTTAAGGTACCTCGTTACCATAGACGATAACTCTGTAGGGCGTTGGTGCTTTTGTTGTCTGGAGCATATAGTATTTGGGACTGGAATCGAGCGTGTCGTTGTCACATAAGCCATTTCTGTCCTACGATCAAGAATCCCGAATATGTATTGCCGATCCAGCCGTAACAATTTACTCTTGTCCTATGGTAGCTATAGGATTCCAATTTGTATGGGATATACCTTATGATGTTGCCAAACAGTGGTGGTACTCGGCAACCCCCAAGTCCAGCCGCGCGGATGAGTACGGGCGAATGGGGAAAGCCAGTTTACTTACTTATCTCACCTCCACTTTCGAGCTTATTTACTGTTGTCCTATGGTAGCTAGGGAGTTCAAATTTGTATGGGATATACCTTATAATGTTGCGGAACAGTGGCAATACTTGGCAACCCCCAAGTCCAGCCGCGGTGGCGAGAGGGATGCGCGGGAGGAGAGGGGAGGACAGTTGTCCCGTTGACTTCGCGAGTGTCTGGCCTACCTCGGCGCCTCGCGATGTTGGAACAAAGGGAATAGAGTGTGTATCGCTCCCCTACTGCTTCCCATGACAAAGTTGACTCCCCACCAAGTGAGGAAGAGGAGGAGGAGGATGACCCAGAACCCATGGAATTCCTCAAAATTCCGCCAGGCCATCGTAGGGGTCAGAAGAGACAAGCGGAGGATGAGAGTGGGTCAAATTGCTACACAACAAGTGCGGTGTACGTGGTCCTACTCCACGCCTGCTTTCACCACCACCTCCTACACTCTCCCCACTAAAAATACAATGTCAAAACCCATATTTCTATGCCAAAAGGGCCTAAAACCATGTGTAAAACTCATATTCTAACTATAAAACATACGATAAAGTATAAAATCAATTTATTGGGAAGCCATTAAGTTTCAGTGTTTCACGTACAAATTATAATTCGAGGTGGCCAGCCATGTATGACGTAAATACATGATAAGCTTTATTGACTAATGTATTTAATACATGTTTTGTATACTGTATGGGAATGTTAAATGTACAATGTGTAGTAAGTCCTATACAGGGTTGCTATCTGTAAATAGAAGTACTAAAATAATGATCTATCAACTTTTGTTACCAAACATTTAAGAATGACAATATATTTTCTTCTTCTGTTTCGCAAGTGAACTTCATGTATTTATGTCTCGAGTTTAAATTAAGTATTTTAATAATAGGGGGACGTGGTCAGGTGAACTAACAACGACAAATGTATCCTCAGCATAGTGGTTACAGACAAAATGCTTAAAGTTATCTGGACATTTACGGAGCTATTTTGATTAATGAAACACTAAGAATGCGTTCAAGAAGGTTGGAACGAGTGGATTACCCATAGATAATCCCTCGTTTTGTTGGTATATGTTATCATTAAATAGAAATAAGGAATCCTTAACAGCAAGGGAAAGCATTTCATGGAATTGTGATTTATCTAAGCCATTAACTATGTAAGCCATTAACTACAGGTATTTTATGTCAAATGAAGCCATAGTTCAATCTTCATAAGTTTAGTTATAGATATTGCTAGCGAAGGAGTCGTCTTTAACAGTGAATTCATCAGAAATTAAGTCAGTTAAAATTGGAACAATATATTTGACTGAATTATAATAACATATGTGTACTGCTGATAAAATTGAGCAGTCTTACTTATGGAATTTCGGGAAGCCATGTGGAAGCCCAGATACAAATAGGTCAGAATATAAAGCATCATCTATTACGTTAAGGGTTTTTAGTTTTCTTATGAAAATATATATATGATCTACCTTCTTTAATATTAATATACCGGTAAATGGGTCGTCTCTATTTTTTTTAGAAAATTGATGGGTTATTACAGGGAGATTAACATTTAAGGTTTTTATTCTGAACATCCAACTCCCTCATGTTTAGACCCATTAGTTTCGAGATTTTAAGACGTTCGCCCCATTAGTTTGGCGATTTTAAGACCTTTTGCCCCATGTATGTATATTTTAAGACCTTTTGTGCCATTAAGGGGTCGATTTTTTCTTGGCAAACCTGTAATTTAGTAAGAAATGGCCTTCGGCCTGGACATTTATGTGGAAGTGGGATCTTGGAGGTATTATTTTAAGCTTGATGGAGGACTAGGGAGCAAATTAAAACCTCCCCTTAAGGAGTTCTAAAATCTTAATAACATAGTCGGATGTATTTAGCAAAACTACACCATTTACTTTAACTGGTCTAATTATGACAATTGATTCATCGGCAATAAGTGATTTCAAAGCAGTTCGTTCATTGTAAGAGGGAATGAACGAAAGCATTATGGACATATTCATTTAGAAGTGCAATGTGTTTCAAATAGTTCATTAAATATAAAAGAATATTTTAGCATTGAGTACAATTTGTGAGTTAACAAGTTCATAAATAGCATTTCAAAGGATAGAAAATGAGGTAAGAATTTAGGCTTCTGAGAGAACATGGTTAATTTTAGACTTTTAGATATTAGGGATTTTTCATCTTTAGTGAGTTTCCTTAATGACAAGTTAATTAAAAATAACTTTTTCAGTAGGCAGGCCGTTAGGGTTTACATAACCTACCTTATGGAGTTTTTGTTTATGTATATGTTTAACCCGATCTAAAGAGATATAATTAGACAATATTTAAAGCTCAATGATACTTGTGAGATGAGTGAAATCAAAGAAGGACAATGATCGTTTTGTGGACGAAAGTGTGGAGCTGAGCTTAGTTTCGTGTAGTACCCTTAATTAGCGGCGCGCAACATAAGTCGAGTTAAATAAAGCTGGACTATGTGGCGGCGCTCGACATAGGTTGTGTGGCAATTTCAGCACGTAATGTTGGTGAGAGAGAGAGACAAGTGGTGGCAGGAGAGTAGCGAGCGTATGACTGCTCCCGACCACCGCGGCGAACCTACTGACACGAATCCCACCTCCTCCCTCCCTCTCTCACTCGCTATATACGGAATTGTATGGGGAAAGTGCCTAATTACATGCTTTTTGCACTCGCGTTGCACGGTTTTTGCAAGAAAACTAGCCATCATAAAAGGATCGTTATGGTGTCATTCGAAAGCTCTGTTTATGCCCTTTCAGGGATAGATACTTGTTTTACGTTCTGGGTCTTATTTAGGCATGAAAATGATCACGTAAACAGCCCTATTTTGGCTAAAAACACCCCGCTGGTGGCTACATATTATAAACCGCATAGGCCGCTCTTTAAGTGTTAAGTTGTTTGGATTTGTTCTGGCATGTTTTACAATATACAGTACATACAGTATACATATAGAAGCGTGACGATATCAGTAGTTGATTATTAAAATTGAATTGTCGAAAAATAGGAAATAGGTTATGTGTTGGCAGGTATAGAGAAACTCCAAGTCAAGGGTGGCTTTCCTAATCCTGTGATCGACAGGCTCGGTGGTCATTAACCCGGCAAGTGCTGGAAGACTCTTAAGAGTTTCCCCGGGCGACTGCGGGAAGACTCTGGGAGTCGGAAGAGTCTGGGAAAAAAGAAAATCCATTTAAAACACCCTATATTTTTTTTTATTATTTTTATTTTGTTATGCCCATGCAGGGCCATGCCAAACATCACTCCTCCACCTCCCCTCCTTCCCCACTTTCCTCACCTCCTTCAGTTATCACCTATTTTCCCTGTTATTCCCTTATTCTGTGGTCTATTTTTGTGCTAACATTAGCGAGTTGCAAGCAGGGCATTGTCTTCACTGTTACCAAGCGAGTGCAAGAGAGAGAGAGAGAGTATCGATTGACAGTCTCTCTACTGACGTGGGGAAAAGTTGAGGGGAGGGAGGTTGCCTCAGCCATACATTATGTAACTCCCGGCCTGTATCGCCGATTTTGACCATCCAAACGCTGTTTCCACTTGTTTTATTGTTGTAACAGGTTAGTACCATTATAATCAACCTATAATAGGCGCATATGGATAAGTATTAATGCTATTTATGGTAAAATAACGATGTTAGTGATGTGAACAGCTCAAATATGTGTGCACAGGAGTGTGGTGTCTCATACCCCCCATGCACACGTCTTAGGTTAAGGGGAGGGGGGTTTCTGTACCTCCTTCTCCCTCATGCTTAGTCCCATTAGTTATGGCGTTGTTAACACCTTTCGCCCCATGTCTTAGTCAATATTAAATTTAAACCCTTGTGTGCCATTTAGGTGTTGCTTATCTCCTAGCGAGCGATAGCTTGCCTGTAATTTAGGAAGAATCGGCTTTCGGTCAGGACAACTTTCAACCAAAAAATGTACAAATGTATCTCTCGGTGGGTCTTGGGGATGTTTTTTTAAGTTTTGAGGAAGGTATAGGAAGGATACTAACATAATTAAATAATAAATAAACAATACACCAAAATTACAATTATTGTAATTTTGTTTTTCTATGTGAATGAGGGAGACAAAAGGCATAACTGCCTGCAGCGAGTGCCTCCCCCAGAAAAAGAGTGACAGGGCCGAAATCAAGGGACGTTCGAGCTAAAATGCCTGGACACACAGAGTTTGAAGCCATTTAAGTCATAGGAAGAGGGAAATACTGATTCTGGGAGACAGTTCCAGAGCTCAGCAGTTGAATAGAAGAAAGTCTGAGAATAGCGTTTCACTCTTGGGTTGGAGAGTTGCACAGAGTAGGGGTGGGATTATGTTGCAAGGCGGGTACTACGTACCTTACGTAGAGTAGGTGGTATACACTGGGAAAGCTCCGAGGAACACTGATTATTGTAGTAGCGATAGACTAGCGAGAGAGACCCCTTAACTGCTATAGCATTGGCACTCTATATAGTGTTGTAATTATAGAAGCAATACTCTCTTGTTGAGGAAACCGGAGTTGGATGATACATATTAACACCAGTGCAAGAACGAACATTTTTATACTGGTAACATTTCGGCTTAAGCATAAACCATCTTCAGACCTAAAATGAAATAATAACCTGTATATGTATAAGTGGCTAGACTAATGTTCCATATGTTAATATTAAATATATTAACTAAATTAAAGATATCTGAGATTGTGATATTAGGGCATTTGTATAGGCCTAACTATTAGTTTTGTTTTAAGTTTTAGGTTTAATGGTAATTAATATGTCAAATGTAATACTTTCCGTCCTAGTTTAGCCGCTTCTAATGTGCTTATATTTATATTCACAAAACTAAGTATATTTTCCTTATTGTCTATTCAATCCTCTGGTAATCCTCTCACTGAATGTTTGCTTCGCCTCTCAAGGTATTCTTTTTAATTGTACACATTCTATTGTGATATTAGGTAAAGGTAAAAAGGCGTCATGGTGCTGAAGGTGTTAAGTCTTGATCGATATGGGCCACACAACACCGTGGTCGTGTGTTTGTGAATACGGTTGCCAGGAGCAGGTGGCAGGGAGGAGTGGTCGGTAATTTATGCACGGCGTAGATCACACCCTTCTTTATCATCGACCTATTGGTTCTTAGTGTTATGCAACTTCCTATCTTATTTAGTGACACACACACACACTACAATCAAGTTGCTATTAGGACATAGTCAATATAAAGGTGGCGCTATACACATACAGTTGTCCAGCGTTGTTGTATGTATATGTAATTATGTATGTATAATATACTCAGGCACATTCTCCATCCATAGCTGGGGGTGGCTGACTCGAGACAACAATACACGGTATGGGTTCTTGGACAAAAACGCCACAGTCGGTTACACAAAGGAGTTAACTTACTCCAGTATTTATATTTATACAAATGTGCTTTTAATTTAACTATATAGTCTCTTTTCTCAGTTCGAAGGGACACCAGTCACAGAAAGTTTTGCCTTTTGTTTTCTACATTCCAACTTAGTCCCTCTCGGCCATAGGCTGAGAGCCTGTACATTCAAACCGCTGTACATTCAACGGTGAAGCCCGTAGAGGTCTCGTTCCAATCTAGGGATTGAGACATGTGAATCACTTAGAGTTGCAACAAGCCTTTGCCATCTTACCTTCGCAAGATGCATGACGCTTGGTTGCCCCACTCACGGGTCAAAGCAGCCCCATCTTTTGAAGCTGCCTAGCTCCAGTGCTTCACTGTCTCTCCTCCTCTAGACTCGGACCCTCGCTCTCAGAACAGCCACCTATTGAGCAATTAACTCAATAGGCATTGCCTTCCTTTAGCATATTTTGAATACGGGAATATTCATACAGTGCTATTTAATCAGGGAACAATGAGGGTATATTTTTGGCATTTCGGTGAGCTTTTGTGGTCCCCTGCTTTCAAATAATGTGGACAAAAAAATCACCAACCTATCAACTCCAACTCAAGTCAAATGTTCTCTGGCGATGTGACCAGCAATTTCTTGGTGCGAGACTAATGCAGACCCAGACCGATAATAAAGTCCTTCACTTGTCCTGAAGAACCCACCCACCTCCTCTCACTTCCAACACTTCCACTGGAAAACATAGTCGGAGAAAGGAAATAAGCGTCAAAAGTGTAAATTATCTTGACTTTGGACGGCAAGGGAGCCACAAGTTAGGCAGTTGGAGAGCCTTCTCCAGCAGTGGTCCTTTTATGGATATTTTCTTCATATAGATTTCCAACACGTAATATTGCTTATTTTGCTTTCTGATTAGCACACATTTGAAATTTTATATTATACCTACAATCAAAATATCATAATAGTCACTGTATGCACGAAATCGTTAATACTGGTTTGTAGCAAAAATTTAAATTTACTTGAAATTTTTCCTTATTTGTGGTAATTATCAACTCTGCGAAGCAGAGTGGTATCGCGCAAAACAGATCCCGCCTCGTATTCTGTACACCACCAGCCAGCCTGTCTGTCGTCGTCATCGTCCGTTCGTCGTCCGTCGTCGTCCATCTGTCCGGAAACTCCTCCTAGACCGTTCGATGGATTTTCACCAAATTTCACAGGTATATCCATTTGGTCAATGCGATGGTCAGTCAAAAAAAACATTTTCATTTAACTTAAAGGTTAAGGTCAAAGGTCAAGGTTAAAAATATGGTCAATATTTCATATTTTTTATTTTTTTTACTCAAATGTCTTCATTTTCACTATACAACTTACTGGTAACCTTAATATCGTCTTGACCAAATTTTTAGGTAAATATTCTAAAAGGTAAGGTCAAAAGGTCAAAATGAGTTTTTTACTAGAAATTTCTTATACTAACTGTTAGATTCTAACTAGGTTTTACCATGTATATTCGGAATACCTAGGCCAAGGTCATACAAGAAACTATTCAATTCCATATGAAAGGTCAAGGTCACAGATCAAGGTCAAATAAAAGGTCAATATGTGCTATTTACTTTACTTTTCATGCAAAACTTCACAACATTTGGTGAGATAGTTGCACTTTAAGTGAAAAGGAAAATAATAAATGTTGATACATGTAAAGGTCAAGATAAAGGTCAAAGGTCAAGGTCAACTATTTCTATTAATATATATGAAACTAACTGATGGGTTTTTAACCCACAGAACCCACAGCGACGACAACTGTGTCGTCGGCAATGTATGAAACGCTAAACCCCCAGCGACGACAACGTGTTGTCAATGTTAATTACTCCGGTCCTATGGCACCCTAGAGGGCTCATATTTTGTATGGAACTGTGTAAGTATCCCACGCAACCATGCCGATGGTTTGAAAAACTCTCAAACTCCAAACCACGTGCACGAGAGCATTGCAAAAAACATGGTTTTTTGGGGAGGTTATATGCCTCTCAATATTTTTACTCTTGTAAAATCGACATTCAGGGTGCTCCGTAGGACCCCTTTTTGACCTTTTTGATCGTATTTTTTGTGGCTTTTCCTTCATTCCTAAACCCATTCGCTATTGTTTCTGGATGTTTTTTTTCTTTTTTCAATACCTGCCGGTCCCTGGTGGTACATTTTATTTATAATGAGCTGGGGCTCAGTGGGTTAATGAAATTAGGACATGCTCATTTTGACTTTCATGGGCAATGTCAATGCAAAAAAAAATGTACTCGTACATAAACGTCGAGGTCACAGGTCAAGGTCAAAGATCAAACTTTTATTAATGTATTAAAAAAAATTATACTCAAATTTTGGAAAACTGGCTGTGTTATGGCTTATTACTTAAATATCATTATATATATCAATATTTCACATAAATTTTGTAATAGTTAAGGTCAGAGGTCAGGGTCAAAGCAAGAGTATTTGTCATTTACCTTAAACTCCTCCTAGACTGTTTAATGTATTGTCACCAAAAATATACATTCAAATTCAGTTGGTTAATGCGACGATACCATCCAAATACATGTATTATTTATTTCAAGTCAAAGGTCAAAAGGTCAAGGTCACAGTATATGATCACTATTTGTAATCAATATGTTTTTATATACGAATTACACCATATTTATAATGCTAGTTAATATGAACATTGCTCTGTTAGGCTAACTAAATCATGGATAAGAAACTCTAAGGTCGAAGGTCAAGGTCAAAGGTCAAGGTTAAAGTTCGAAATATGATTTTACTAGTATTTCCTATTTAATGTAAGATTCTCATTAGGCATATCATGCATATTCGGAATGCCTAGTCCAAAGGTCATACAAGTATGAACATAAATTCCATTTGGTAGGTCAAAAGTCACAGGTCAACATCAAGTATAAAGGTTAATTAGCTAATTTCTTTACTATTCATGTAAAACTTCACAACATTTGTTGAGACAGTTGTGCTTTAAGGGAAAATTAAAATTTTAATTTTTCAGGACATCATGAAGATCAAGATGAAGGTCAAGAGGTCAACTATTCCTTTAATACCTCTGAAAACTAATTTATAATTGTTAATGAAATTTGACACACTTATTTGATTTTTCTAGGGTTACATCAAAGAGCAAACACAAAATATAATAAAGGTCAAGGTCTCAGGCCCAAGGTCATAAGGTAATCTTCATCATAAAAAATACTCAATTTTCGATAAGCTGACGACAGTTAGTTGCATTTTACTTAAATATCATATATTTCAATTATATATTATATTATATACTATATCAGTATATATAATAATATATATATATATAATATATATATTATAATATATATTATATTAATAATAACTTAAGGTTGAAAAGTCAAGGTCAAAGAACAAAAACAAACCAAGAGTTTAATCATTTTCTTTAAACATCTTTCCTAGACTGTTTAACCCCTTTGTGATACCGGTGACGTCTCTTTTATTATAGTCTAGCTATAATTAGACGATTTTTGTGGAGCGTATGAAGGATCTGTGGTAGTAAAAAAGGGTTAATTAAGATAGTTGAAAAGCCTGCTAATTTTATTGAGGGCCTTCATAAACTAAATAAAATCATCTTATATATCCAGTATGAAATGAAACTACAGACAGAACTGTACTGAACGGGTTACGTATCGTCACCAAATTATGCTGGCAAATTCGGTTGGTCAATGCAACGATTGTCCAAAATTTTGTTGTGTTTTTGTTATTCAAAAGGTCAAAGGTTGAATGGTGAAGGTCACAGATTTATGGTCACTATTTCTTTTCTATATATATATTCTAAATTTGAAAAACACAATATTCACAAATGCTACAAAGATAATGTTTACGCTGACCTTGTTATAGATAAATATTCTCAATGGTTAAGATTCAAATGCGATCATAAATGTAATTATATAATTATTGTATACTTCAGGCGGACATGAACCTACCAATCAGTCAGGACGAGTGTCTATGCTTAATCCACTGCACACAAATATCCTCCATCACTACGCTGTGGTATAGTGGATTAAAGTTATGGCACTTTGTTCTGACTGTCGGTGGTTCAAGTCCAGGCTGTGAGTATAAAAAACATTTAGTATACTGATATAATATATATATTAATGTATATATCGATTTTTACCTAAGAGATTCTCAATACTACTTGCAGAATTTCTAGGTCGCAAGAATTTCGTATGCATTTTTTTTTTTTTTTTTTTTTTTTTGTAATGCTGAAAACTGGCACACCTACTTTATATATATAATGCATATATGATATGCATCACATGATATTTGCCACAAAGCCTAAACATCGAGAATAAGT